>JXCR01147580.1:180521-199182 GCA_002079205.1 Phalaenopsis hybrid cultivar | reverse complement strand
GAGGGGTTTGGCTGGAGAAGGGGAATCTTCGCCGCCGGCGATCGCTCCGGCTTGCCCGTTGGAGTTACCCATTCTGTTTTAAGAGTAAATTCAGGACTGTTTGGCTTGTTAAAAATAAAATATAACGTAAAGGACCTTCAAGAGGACAGATTACAATCTATAAAAAATAGCTTTTAGGGTCCGTTTGGGACAGCTTATAAGCGATTTTGCTCTTTTATCTCAATTCCTTATACTAAGTCTTGGGTTGACCCCCGCTGTCGACACACGTGTCGCGCTTCAAGATAAACAGCTTATCCTGAAACGCACAAGCTGCCACAAAAGCACCCTTAGTCATTTTATTTATAAAATAATTTTAAAATTCTATATTTTTTTTTAATTTGATTTGAAGTAATCAAAGGGTNGGCGGCGAGCAAGCCAGGAGGCCCGGGCTAACGACGAGCGGTGGAGAAAGACAACATGTGGTAGCGGCTGCGTGTGGCATTGACTGCCCGTTGCAACGGCCATGCAGCATTGATCGCCGGCATTGATCGCCCGTGGCGGCAGGCTACGGCCATGGGGCACTTGCGGCATTGACTGCCGTTGGCAACAAGCTTGCGGCATTGACTGCCGGAGGCGGCAGGCGACCGGCCGGCCTTGGCATAAATATGTGCAAATGGAATTAGAAAGAGTCCAGCAGAAAAAAGTGATGGAAGTGGGCTACATTGGCACATGTTTTGTGTGCATCTATGCATGCAGAGTTTCAAGGACACTTCTTGGAAGGCAAATAAGTTTTGATGGAGTGTAGCCGGTTATGTGGCGCCAAATTTATTGTAATGCGTATTTACATATATACCACTCATTTTCTATGAATTTACATATCTAACTCCTAAAATTTAATATTTGTATATAGGCCATCATATCTATACAGGCAACTTAAAAATATATGTTTGCCTTTTTAAAAATTATAATAGTGATATATTTAAATGATTTGAAAATTTTAAATGATATAAATGTTAAAAAAAGTACAATTTATGTGTTAGATATTGATACGTCGAATCTTATTGTCCCTCACGAGTCTCGAGATATTTTTAGCAAGCCTCTGAGTTCAGGGCATTTTCTCTTAGACAATAAGATCTCAAGATTCATGCTGGCATAATTTCTATGTACATATGTAATGGTATATGGTGTGTTTGGGGCGGCGATATAGCATCACACCGTATTGTTTTTATTTGTCAAAACTACGTTTTGTTTTTATTCACAAAAAACTACAATTAGAAGCTGCATTTTCCCACAAAATTTGATCATCNTATATATAACAAAGGAGCATCACTATTTCTAAATTCCAATTTATTTCCACAAGCTTTATAATCATAAAAAAACTAGTTTTACAACTTCGAAATATGAAGGACTATACATTATTGAGCCATAGCCATGGCTGACTCACAAAATCATCATCACAAAACGAAATAAAACAACCAACCATAATCAACAACTTCCTCTAAAAAAATTTATAAAACCCACACCCACACCCACACGCGCAAATCTCCAAACAGAAAAAATTGAATCTTCATCTTCACATCATTAGTTCCTGCTTCCTCTCAAGCGGCTACTTTCTGTCTGNCAAAACGAAATAAAACAACCAACCATAATCAACAACTTCCTCTAAAAAAATTTATAAAACCCACACCCACACGCGCAAATCTCCAAACTTAACGAAAAGAAAAAAATTGAATCTTCATCTTCACATCATTAGTTCCTGCTTCCTCTCAAGCGGCTACTTTCTGTCTGCCATCTATGTTGTCTAGAAGATACTTCCGACCTGAATCAGATGCGCCGATAACACTGTCGTCTTCTTCTTCTTCTCTCAGCAAGTACTTGTCCACCTCGGCAGCCGCTTGCCTGCCTTCATTTATTGCCCAGACCACGAGCGACTGGCCTCGCCGGCAATCACCGGCGGCGAAGACGCCATCGACGGAGGTCGCGAAGCGACCGTACTCTGCCTGGAAATTCGAACGGTTGTCTAACTCCAAACCCAGCTTCGTCGCAATTGTCTGAAATTGAAATGGTTAGATGATGGCATTGATGATGGATGATGGGTTGAGGAAGAGGGGGAGGAAAGATGACTCACTGGATCTGGGCCGAGGAAGCCCATGGCTAAGAGGACGAGATCGGCTTCGATGATCGTCTGCGAGCCCTCGATTTCCTGGGGTTGGAGCCGGCCGCCGGAATCCTTGGCCCAGCGGACGCCGACAATTTCAAGAGCTTTGACTGCTCCAGTTTCATCCCCGATGAAGCGCTTGGTCATGACCTCATAAGATCTCGGGTCCTTCCCAAACTTGGCTGCTGCTTCCTGGTGGCCGTAGTCCACCCGGAATATGCGAGGCCACTGCAAAATAATTCAAGACGTTGCAGATGTGGTGTAATTGTGGTATGAGAATTGTTTAAATTGGAGGGGAGGGGAGACCTGAGGCCAGGGGTTGTTTGGGGATCTTGTTTGGGGAGGCTCGGAAAGGAGCTCGAGATTTACAATGCTGGAGCAGCCATGACGAATTGATGTGCCAATGCAGTCTGTGCCGGTGTCTCCGCCGCCGATGACGACGACCTTCTTCCCCTTGGCGGAGATGTATTGGCCGTCACGTAAATTGCTGTCGAGCAAGCTTTTTGTATTTGAATGGAGGAATTCCATGGCGAAATGAACCCCTGAGAGTTCCCTTCCGGGAACTTGTAGGTCTCTGCAAAATAAAGGAATTCATGATGAAACAAGTTGATTTTATAATCGATGGAGTAAAGTGTAAGAGAATAGTCCATTGGCTGATTACATGGGACCATTTTAGTGCATGAGTGATGCGGTTTCTTCCACCCATTTTCCGCCCTTTTCTTTTCATTTTCCATCATAATATTTATTTTCCTTTTTCATGAAATCCCACATTATTCCTTTTTATTTGATTTCTTAATTGATTTATTAATTGAAAGTGTTGTCTAATATAAAGTCCTAATCCTTGCCTATTATATTACTTCATTTTTATTTTATATCGTAATTGAAAACATTGTCTAATATAAGTCCTAATCCCTCTTATATATAGGGATTGTTTTGCTTAGAAAAAAAGGGTCTTTTATTGCTTAAAAATTCAATGTTCTGTTTGGACAGCCGCTTGCGTCCTATTTTCCCGTTCGAGAGCTATATTTGACGGCGAGAAAGTGCTCTAGTTGTCCCTTGTCTGAGGTGGTGATCGTCTCCAGGTGGTGCTCCAGCCATAACTTGACTCTGACAAGACATTTATCTTGTCATACTTCCTCTTCCCTACTGTTGTCCCATCTTCCAGCCCCTGCAACAACTCCCATACAGCAACCACAACCCCTCATCCTCTTCCCTGCTGCTGTCCCATCTTCCAACCCCTGCAACCACTCCCATACAGCAACCACAACCCCTCCCCTAAAGCCGCCTACCACCTCCCAGCTCTCTTACAGCAAGCGCAACCCCTCCCTTATAGCCCGCCAACCCCCTCCCAGCTCTCTCATGATAACTGCAGCCCTTGCCTAAAGTTGCCAGCCACCTTCCAGCCCTCTACCTGCAATCACAACCCCTCCCCTACTGTTGTTAGCCCTATTACTTCCCTAAAGACTACTTCCAGTCACCGTCTTCCTCGCCAACCACCCTCCAACTATCCATCTGACTCTTCCTAGCAGTCGTTTGGCACTCCTAACAACTGCCTACCACCAACCAGTAGGTCGCCAACCCTACTGCTTCCCCTCAATGACTGAAAATAACTCTTTCAGTCGTTGTTTTCCTTGCCGACCATCATCCAACAGAGGGGTCGTCTTTATTTGTGTGTTGTCGTGTTTGTTTGTCGTTTATGTCCCTCTTTTCTAGTTTCATGTCATTTGGAGAACACAGAGACTACGAAGTCATAGTGGACTTACACGAGTTTGAAGGAAGCTTGGATCCCGATGAATTCATGGATTGGCTACAATCTATGGAGCGGATATTTGAGTATAATAAGGTGCTAGAGGATAGACGACTCAAGTTTGCCGCCATCAAACTTAAGAGGAGCACTTCCTTATGGTGGGAGAAAGCACAGAGACAAATAAAAAGAGAAAACAGTGAGAAGATCACTAGGTCAAAGAAGATGAAGAAGGCAATGCATAAGAAGTGCCTCCCACCCTACTATTGTCAGGATATGTTTCTGAAACTCCACAACTTATAGTAAATGAATCTTCTAGTGGAGAGTTCACAATCCAGTTTGATCAATTAAAGTTGAAGTGTGAGCTGACGGAAACAGAGAAGAATACAATAGTCAGATATATTGGGGCCCTGAAATCTAGAATTAGCAATGTGGTGCAGCTACAACCGTACTGAACGTTGAGGCATGTCCAAACACTAGCATTAAAAATGGAGAGGCGGTAGAAGCAGAGCATACACCCACCACCAGTCAAGCAGCCACATACAGTTGGAGACACCACAATATTTCAAAATACAATATTAAAGGAGACCTAGAGAGGGATATCTGAATCCCTCATAGAGGGAAAATTTTCAAGAAGAGATGTCATTTGAAGGACACAAAGACTACAGAGTCATGGAGGACTTACACGAGTTTGAAGGAGGCATGGATCCCGAAGAATTCCTGGATTGACTACAATCTGTGGAGCAGATATTTGAGTATTAGGAAGTGCTAGAGGATAGGCGACTCAAGTTTGCCGCCATCAAACTTAAGAGGAGCGCTTCCTTATGGTGGGAGAATGTGCAGAGACAGAGAAAAAGAGAAAGCAGTGAGAAGATCACTAGGTTAAAGAAGATGAAAAAAGCAATGCATAAGAAGTACCTCCCACCCTACTATCGTCAGGATATGTTTATGAAATTCCACAACTTACAGTAAAGGAATCTTTTAGTGGAGGAGTTCACAGCCTAGTTCAATCAATTAAAGTTGAAGTGTGAGCTGACGGAAACAGAGGAGAATACAATAGTCAGATGCCTTGGGGGCCTGAAATCTAGAATTAGCAATGTGGTGCAGCTACAACCATACTGGACGTTGGGGCATGTCCAAACACTAGCATTAAAAGTGGAGAGGTGGCAGAGGCAGAGCAGACATCCACCACCAGTCAAGTAGCCACATACAATTCGAGACACAAGCAGGAGAACACCACAAGGAATTGAGAAAATTGGTTCATATATGGATAAAGCCACCCCCAATGGAAGAAACCAACTACAGCACCCGCCAGAAAATGCTTCCAATGTCGCAGGTTTAAGCACATAGCCTCCAGCTACCCGACGAGCAGAGTTATATCTTTTACCGAGCAGGACGTCGTTATATCTTTTACTGAGCAGGACGTCGTAGCGAGAAACAGAAAGCTGAGGAACAAAGTGAGGTGTATCAGCTTCCACCCGGTGAGGGCACTTGAATTCGATGAATTATGCAGGTCAAGGACACGAGTGATCTACAATGACTTTGCCACAATATTTTCTAGACTCGCTGCATATTAAATGTAAATGTATGCAGTCTTATCATCAATGAGGGTAGTAGCAAAAACGTGGTATCGACTCGGAAGGTAGAGAAATTGGAACTGGTGACTCAGAGACATTCCCAATCATATTTACTAGGTGGCTGAAAAGGGGGAATCGGGTCAGCATCAACCAGAGATACCCGGTAAAGTTTTCGATCGGAGACCAGCTACAGGATCATGTTGTTGTGAAAAATTACGGCAATAAAGGAAAAAACCAGATAGAGAAAAATCGTAAAACAAAAAACACAACGAAAACACATAGATTTACGTGGCTCGGCAAATTGCATACGTCCACGGAGCTGCAGAATATTTTATTACTTTGAGAAATTACACTCATAGATCATCTTGATGATTACAAGAAATAACTCTCTTCCTCTCTCTCTTCTCCTTCTCTCTAAACCGAGAGCCACACGGAGAACAAACACAAAGGGGAGCTAGAAACCTCACGCCAAATTTAAAAATGAAGAGAGAGCACAAGCCTTGCTTATGTTTCTTTTCTTTTTCTATCCTTAAGCCACCCTGGGAAGCCTGGTTCTTTCCTACCCGAAAAGCTTCAGGAAGGAATACAGCGAATAATTCAAAAAGCCAAGCCTTCCTTCTCTTTTTATTCCCGTAAGCGGAGAAGGATTAAGGAAATCAATCTATTATTTATTTCCTTTCCATTAATTGTTTCCAAAACATGGATGGCGGGACCCTCCTTCACACAATTAAGGAATTGATTAAATCCTCAATTCACTGCAAAGCTTTATTTGGTAAAACACGGAGGCGGGAAAATAAATAATAACAAGGAAATAAATAATTGAATTAAGTGAAAACTCAATTATACTCCTAATATGCAAAACTGTCAAAGAAAGGAGTTCTGGACCTGGCTCCATAATACTCAACACGTGTGGTGTGACGTGGTCCCACTGGATGACTACCACATCTTGTTGGAAAGACCATGACACTTTGATCAGAGAACAAATCACGATGGATTTACGAACTTATTCTTTAACCAAGGATGGGAAGCACATCAATATACTTCCCTTGGCGGAGTCTGAGATCATAGGAACATTTACCAACAAAGTGGCATCAGTGGGAGCAAGTTTAGTGATGACGTCGGACAAGAGGACCGAGACACCCTCTCTAGATACACGATAGAAATGGTTGAGGGTATGTCAAGTCGACACCATATCAACGGCGCCACCACTGAGCAAGAACGGTTAAATTCTTTCATTGCACACTCGATTGAATCGATTGTGGATTAGTTTGGAAAGATTTAACATTATAGNCACCACCTTAGCTATGCATGACAAGATGTATTTCACTTTTTACAAGTTAAAATGATGGTATTCTGGATATGATATGAAAAATTTGGGTGTAATAAAAATACATAGGAACGGATGGTATGTATGTAAATGCACCTAAAAATAGTAAAATAGGTACAAAAGTAGCCATAAACAAATAAAGGCGCTGTCAGAATTACACAAGATTAAGAGCCACAAACAAACCTCTTCTTAGCCAACAATGACAAATTGAACAAACTATCACAGTAATAGATGAAAATCAGACTATACCTTAAGATCATGAATTAACTGTGCAAGATCCTCAATTGAATAAATATCATGGTGAGGTGGGGGANTTTATTGCTTAAAAATTCAATGTTCTGTTTGGACAGCCGCTTGCGTCCTATTTTCCCGTTCGAGAGCTATATTTGACGGCGAGAAAGTGCTCTAGTTGTCCCTTGTCTGAGGTGGTGATCGTCTCCAGGTGGTGCTCCAGCCATAACTTGACTCTGACAAGACATTTATCTTGTCATACTTCCTCTTCCCTACTGTTGTCCCATCTTCCAGCCCCTGCAACAACTCCCATACAGCAACCACAACCCCTCATCCTCTTCCCTGCTGCTGTCCCATCTTCCAACCCCTGCAACCACTCCCATACAGCAACCACAACCCCTCCCCTAAAGCCGCCTACCACCTCCCAGCTCTCTTACAGCAAGCGCAACCCCTCCCTTATAGCCCGCCAACCCCCTCCCAGCTCTCTCATGATAACTGCAGCCCTTGCCTAAAGTTGCCAGCCACCTTCCAGCCCTCTACCTGCAATCACAACCCCTCCCCTACTGTTGTTAGCCCTATTACTTCCCTAAAGACTACTTCCAGTCACCGTCTTCCTCGCCAACCACCCTCCAACTATCCATCTGACTCTTCCTAGCAGTCGTTTGGCACTCCTAACAACTGCCTACCACCAACCAGTAGGTCGCCAACCCTACTGCTTCCCCTCAATGACTGAAAATAACTCTTTCAGTCGTTGTTTTCCTCGCTGACCATCATCCAAGAGAGGGGTCGTCTTTATTTGTGTGTTGTCGTGTTTGTTTGTCGTTTATGTCCCTCTTTTCTAGTTTCATGTCATTTGGAGAACACAGAGACTACGAAGTCATAGTGGACTTACACGAGTTTGAAGGAAGCTTGGATCCCGATGAATTCATGGATTGGCTACAATCTATGGAGCGGATATTTGAGTATAATAAGGTGCTAGAGGATAGACGACTCAAGTTTGCCGCCATCAAACTTAAGAGGAGCACTTCCTTATGGTGGGAGAAAGCACAGAGACAAATAAAAAGAGAAAACAGTGAGAAGATCACTAGGTCAAAGAAGATGAAGAAGGCAATGCATAAGAAGTGCCTCCCACCCTACTATTGTCAGGATATGTTTCTGAAACTCCACAACTTATAGTAAATGAATCTTCTAGTGGAGAGTTCACAATCCAGTTTGATCAATTAAAGTTGAAGTGTGAGCTGACGGAAACAGAGAAGAATACAATAGTCAGATATATTGGGGCCCTGAAATCTAGAATTAGCAATGTGGTGCAGCTACAACCGTACTGAACGTTGAGGCATGTCCAAACACTAGCATTAAAAATGGAGAGGCGGTAGAAGCAGAGCATACACCCACCACCAGTCAAGCAGCCACATACAGTTGGAGACACCACAATATTTCAAAATACAATATTAAAGGAGACCTAGAGAGGGATATCTGAATCCCTCATAGAGGGAAAATTTTCAAGAAGAGATGTCATTTGAAGGACACAAAGACTACAGAGTCATGGAGGACTTACACGAGTTTGAAGGAGGCATGGATCCCGAAGAATTCCTGGATTGACTACAATCTGTGGAGCAGATATTTGAGTATTAGGAAGTGCTAGAGGATAGGCGACTCAAGTTTGCCGCCATCAAACTTAAGAGGAGCGCTTCCTTATGGTGGGAGAATGTGCAGAGACAGAGAAAAAGAGAAAGCAGTGAGAAGATCACTAGGTTAAAGAAGATGAAAAAAGCAATGCATAAGAAGTACCTCCCACCCTACTATCGTCAGGATATGTTTATGAAATTCCACAACTTACAGTAAAGGAATCTTTTAGTGGAGGAGTTCACAGCCTAGTTCAATCAATTAAAGTTGAAGTGTGAGCTGACGGAAACAGAGGAGAATACAATAGTCAGATGCCTTGGGGGCCTGAAATCTAGAATTAGCAATGTGGTGCAGCTACAACCATACTGGACGTTGGGGCATGTCCAAACACTAGCATTAAAAGTGGAGAGGTGGCAGAGGCAGAGCAGACATCCACCACCAGTCAAGTAGCCACATACAATTCGAGACACAAGCAGGAGAACACCACAAGGAATTGAGAAAATTGGTTCATATATGGATAAAGCCACCCCCAATGGAAGAAACCAACTACAGCACCCGCCAGAAAATGCTTCCAATGTCGCAGGTTTAAGCACATAGCCTCCAGCTACCCGACGAGCAGAGTTATATCTTTTACCGAGCAGGACGTCGTTATATCTTTTACTGAGCAGGACGTCGTAGCGAGAAACAGAAAGCTGAGGAACAAAGTGAGGTGTATCAGCTTCCACCCGGTGAGGGCACTTGAATTCGATGAATTATGCAGGTCAAGGACACGAGTGATCTACAATGACTTTGCCACAATATTTTCTAGACTCGCTGCATATTAAATGTAAATGTATGCAGTCTTATCATCAATGAGGGTAGTAGCAAAAACGTGGTATCGACTCGGAAGGTAGAGAAATTGGAACTGGTGACTCAGAGACATTCCCAATCATATTTACTAGGTGGCTGAAAAGGGGGAATCAGGTCAGCATCAACCAGAGATACCCGGTAAAGTTTTCGATCGGAGACCAGCTACTGGATCATGTTGTGAAAAATTACGGCAATAAAGGGAAAAACCATATAGAGAAAAATCGTAAAACAAAAAACACAATAAAAACAGATAGATTTACGTGGTTCGGCAAATTGCCTAAGTCTACGGAGCTGCAGAATATTTTATTACTTTGAGAAATTACACTCATAGATCACCTCGATGATTACAAGAAATAACTCTCTTCCTCTCTCTCTTCTCCTTCTCTCTAAACCGAGAGCCACACGGAGAACAAACACAAAGGGGAGCTGGAAACCTCACGCCAAATTTAAAATCGAAGAGAGAGCACAAGTCTTGCTTATGTTTCTTTTCTTTTTCTATCCTTAAGCCACCCTGGGAAGCCTGCTTCTTTCCTACCCGAAAAGCTTCAGGAAGGAATACAGCGAATAATTCAAAAAGCCAAGCCTTTCTTCTCTTTTCATTCCCGTAAGCGGATAAGGTTTAAGGAAATCAATCTATCATTTATTTCCTTTCCATTAATTGTTTCCAGAACATGGATGGCGGGACCCTCCTTCACACAATTAAGGAATTGATTAAATCCTCAATTCACTGCAAAGCTTTATTTGGTAAAACACGGAGGCGGGAAAATAAATAATAACAAGGAAATAAATAATTGAATTAAGTGCAAACTCAATTATACTTCTGATATGGAAAACTGTCAAAGAAAGGGGTTGTGGACCGGGCTCCATAATACTCAACACGTGTGGTGTGACGTGGTCTCATTGGATGTCTACCACCTCTTGTTGGGAAGACTATGACACTTTGATCAGAGAACAAATCACGGTGGATTTATGAACTTATTCTTTAACCAAGGATGGGAAGCACATCAATATACTTCCCTTGGCAAAGTCTGAGATCATAGGAACATTTACCAACAAAGTGGCATCAGTGGGAGCTAGTTTAGTGATGACGTCGGACAAGAGGAACGAGACACCCGCTCTAGATACAGGACAGAAATGGTTGAGGGTATGTCAAATCGACACCATATCAACAGCGCCACCACTGAGCAAGAACGGTTAAATTCTCTCATTGCACACTCGATTGAATCGATTGTGGATTAGTTTGGAAAGATTTAACATTATAGACATGGTCCACAGCTTCAGGAGGACAGAACGATATAGACATTTTCTCGCAAGTTGGGGAAGAAACTCAGGTGCCTTGGACGGCGATGCATTCGTCAGCGGGATCCTAGTGCGGCTCAGACTACGGACGAAGAACCAGAATCTTCGAAAAATGAAGTTGAAGCTCTCTCAACCCTGAGAGACTGATATGGGACTTTGGGGGAGTATCAATTGGTCCTCAAGGGAGAGAGTTGTCGACCACTTTTTCCTTTTCTTCCTCCCCTTTCCCTCGCTTTCCTTTTCTTTCCTTGTCAATCATAATATTTCTATTCTTTTTTATGAAATCCCCTATTATAAATCCATGCTTATTATATTACTTCATTTTTTATTATATTTCCTAATTGAAAGCATTACCTAATAAAAAGTTCTAATCATTGCCTATTATATTACTTCATTTTTATTATATTTCCTAATTGTAAGCATTACCTAATATAAAGAATAATTCCTCTTATATATAGAGGTTATTTTGCATAGGAAAAAGGGTCTTTTGTTGATTAAGAATTCAGCATTCTGTTTGGACGTCCGTCGGCATCCTGTTTCCCCCTTCAAAGGTTGTATCCAACGGCGAGGATGTGCTCCGGCTGTCCCTCGCCGGGGGTGGCGATCGTCTCCAAAGATCCGGATGATGCTCAAGTTGTAGCTCGACCCTGATTAGATTTATCTTGCCATGATTTCTCTTCCCTGGTGTCGTCCCATCTTCTAGCCCCCGCAACCCCTCCCTACAACAACCAGCCACCTCCCCACTATTTTACAGCAACCAACACCCCTCCCCTACAGTCGCCAACCGCCTCCTAGCTCTCTTACAACAACCGCAACCCCTCCCCTACAACCGCCAACCCCCTCCAAGCTCTCTCACAACAACTGCAGCCCTAGCCTACAGCTGTCAGCCACCTCCCAGCCTATGCCTGCAACCGCAACCCCTCCCCCTACTACTGTCAACCCTGCTACTTCCCTAGTGACTCTTTCCAGTCACTGTCTTCCTCGCCAACAACCCTCCAACAGTCCATCAGGCTCCCAGCAACCTCCTACCACCAGCTAGCAGGTAGCCAACCCTACTCCTTCCCCTCAGAAACCCTTCCAGTTGTTATCTTCCTCGCCGACCACCATCTAACAACGGGGGGCCATTTTTATTTGTTTGTGTTGTTTTTGTTTGTCATTTATTTCTTGCTTTTCTAGTGTCATGTAATCCTTTCGGAATTCAACAATCATATTGTCTTTTTATTCGTGGTTTGGATTAACTCCGGTATCAATGAGTCTATAAAAACGTTGAATTAATACCGAGATAATTTAAAGGGAGCCAAAATAGTACTCCATAGGGACTATATTTCAATAAATAGTAAAAGAATTTTGGAGGCTAAAATAGAACTTTAATAACCTCTAAGACTAAATTGCCCCCCTACAAAGAATCAACGACTATTTTAACACTTTCTTATACTTAATTTATATGCATAACCCAAGATTATGAGTTATGTTGAATATAATCACTACATCAGAGTTACACTAAAATTTGCGTGTGTGTGTGTGTGTGTCTCTCTCTCTCTCTCTCTCTATANAAATCCATGCTTATTATATTACTTCATTTTTTATTATATTTCCTAATTGAAAGCATTACCTAATAAAAAGTTCTAATCATTGCCTATTATATTACTTCATTTTTATTATATTTCCTAATTGTAAGCATTACCTAATATAAAGAATAATTCCTCTTATATATAGAGGTTATTTTGCATAGGAAAAAGGGTCTTTTGTTGATTAAGAATTCAGCATTCTGTTTGGACGTCCGTCGGCATCCTGTTTCCCCCTTCAAAGGTTGTATCCAACGGCGAGGATGTGCTCCGGCTGTCCCTCGCCGGAGGTGGCGATCGTCTCCAAAGATCCGGATGATGCTCAAGTTGTAGCTCGACCCTGATTAGATTTATTTTGCCATGATTTCTCTTCCCTGGTGTCGTCCCATCTTCTAGCCCCCGCAACCCCTCCCTACAACAACCAGCCACCTCCCCACTATTTTACAGCAACCAACACCCCTACCCTACAGTCGCCAACCGCCTCCTAGCTCTCTTACAACAACCGCAACCCCTCCCCTACAACCGCCAACCCCCTCCAAGCTCTCTCACAACAACTGCAGCCCTAGCCTACAGCTGTCAGCCACCTCCCAGCCTCTGCCTTCAACCGCAACCCCTCCCCCCTACTACTGTCAACCCTGCTACTTCCTTAGTGACTCTTTCCGGTCACTGTCTTCCTCACCAACAACCCTCCAACAGTCCATCAGGCTCCCAACAACCTCCTACCACCAACTAGCAGGTAGCCAACCCTACTCCTTCCCCTCAGAAACCCTTCCAGTTGTTATCTTCCTCGCCGACCACCATCTAACAACGGGGGGCCATTTTTATTTGTTTGTGTTGTTTTTGTTTGTCATTTATTTCTTGCTTTTCTAGTGTCATGTAATCCTTTCGGAATTCAACAGTCATATTGTCTTTTTATTCGTGGTTTGGGTTAACTCCGGTATCAATGAGTTTATAAAAATGTTGAATTAATACCGAGATAATTTAAATGGAAGCCAAAATAGTATTCCATAGGGACTATATTTCAATAAATATTAAAAGAATTTTGGAGGCTAAAATAGAACTTTAAGAACCTCTAAGACAAAATTGCCCCCCTACAAAGAATCAACGACTATTTTAACACTTTCTTATACTTAATTTAATGCATAACCTAAGATTATGAGTTATGTTGAATATAATCACTACATCAGAGTTACACTAAAATTTACGCGCGTGTGTGTGTCTCTCTCTCTCTCTATATATATAACCAACTAAACTAAACAACAATGTATGTGTGTACGTGTATGTAACATTTTTGCAAAAAGTATTTCAAAAACCAAAATCTCCAAATACCTTGGCCTTGTAGCTCCACATGCTAAAATAATGGCATGACTATCAGCGCGCATTTCATCAAGCGAGTAGTTTGGATCAGTGCCAACATTTGCATTCACAACAAACTTTACACCTTCCTCTGCCATGAGATCAACTCGCCTCTGAACAACATCAATCTTATCTGCTTTCATGTTTGGAACTCCATACATCATCAAACCACCTATGCGATCCGAACGTTCATATACTGTAACCCAGTGACCCATTTTGTTAAGTTGATCAGCTGCAGCTAATCCTGCCGGTCCGCTACCAACAATGGCAACCATTTTCCTAAAACAACAAAAGATAAGTTTGTAAATCAAATCATTCATTTACATAAATATCATCTATAGTGATCATTCGGACAGAAAAATTAAGGGGCATTTACAAACAAACCACACAATTCTTATGCATTTACATATCTAACACTTAAACATTCAGGATTACATGCAAACCACTCAATTCTTTAACATCACATCAAAAAAAAAAAATCATTATTATCGATTTAAAAGTGAAATAATTTTTTTCATCCATAGGTTTATGACACCTTAATGTTGTAAGTGTAAATATATAATGCAAATACAAAAAAATTGTGTGGTATGTATGAAATTTCCCATAAAATGAGGCTATTTACATATCTAACACTTAATATTTATATTTGCATGCATGCTTCCCAATTAACATCACGTCAAAATTATCACCATCACTATCTATTTAACAGTGAAATACACATTTTCTTGCATAGGTTTATGACACCAAGGTGTTATAAGTGTAAATATCAAATTTTGAGTGTTACATATGTAAATATTTAAGAATCATGTGGGATGCGTGAAAATTTACCAAAAATGGGGCATTTACATACATACTACGCAATTATTATATATTTAGATGCCCAACACACAAACATCCATATTTATATGCATACCGGCCAATTCTTCAACACCAAATAAAATATTCCACCATCACTAACTTTTTAAAAGAAAAATACACATTTTCAAACATAGGTTTATGACAACAAAGTGTTAAAAGTGTAAGCATCAAACTTTGGGTGTTACATATGTAAATACACAATATTGTGTAGTATGCATGTAAATTTTCCAAAAATTTAACGTATAACATAGAAATGTGTACACTGCACTTCAGATTTTTACAAATTGCAAATTGAAGGAGAAGAATATCTTACCCGGTTCTCTTGAGTGGAGGGCGGGGCACCATCCATCCATTTGCGAAGGCTTTGTCTATAATGGAGCATTCTATGCTTTTAATGGAGACAGGGTTCTCAATTATGCCGAGAACACAGGATCCCTCGCAGGGAGCCGGACAGACACGACCCGTAAATTCTGGGAAATTATTGGTCTCAAGAAGCCGATCCAACGCCTCGCGCCATCTATTCTGATGGACCAATTCATTAAACTCGGGAATCTTATTTCCAAGAGGGCAACCAGAGTTCTCCTGAATATAACAGAAACAATTAAGAATATGAACTACATCAAGAAGCAACTTAAAATTAATAGCAGTAGGGGAAGATTTATGTACACTAAAATTCTATCATGCAAATTACTTTAGTTGAACTATGAAGACCAATTATTTTATGGTTCCAGAAATCCTCAACAACAATTCTACAGAAATGTACATGAAGAAACGCTATTGATTAATTAAAAAACTTAATATCCGTCACATAAAGCTGATGGCAAATTAAAAACTTAAAAAGGCCGTTATCATGCATCAAAAATGGCCACAAAATCATACAACAACAACAACAACAAGCCTTTTTATCCATTGCATCCGATTGAGTGTTATATTTTCATTTAATTTTCATAAATTAAGATCACCTTTTATATAACATGGTCAAGACTTTTTAGGTCTATCTCTGCCTTTCTTAATAAGTTGAATCTAAAATATCTACTCTCCTAACCGGATCATTAGATGGTAGATGTTTAATGTGATCAAAACATCTAAGACGACTCTCTCTAATTTTGTCCGTCATTAGAGATACACTAACTTTATCACGGATATCTTCATTTCTCATTTTGTCTCTAAGTGGTTTAGGGTTTAGGGTCAAGTCTTTTTAGGTCTACCTCTTTCTTTCTTAACATAAGTTGAATCTAAAATATCTAATCTCCTAACCGGATCATCAGATGGTAGATGTTTAATGTGATCAAAACATCTAAGACGACTCTCTCTAATTTTGTCCGTCATTAGAGCTACACTAACTTTATCACGGATATCTTCATTTCTCATTTTGTCTCTAAGTGTAAAGCAACTCACCCACCTAAGCATTCTCATCTCGGCAAAACTTAACTTAGTTTTACGCTTCTCTTTTAAAGGCAAACATTCAGCGCCATAGAGCATTGCAGGTCTCACGACCATCTTATAAAATTTTCCTTTCAGTCGAAGCGGTACTTTTCTATCACACAATGGGTCCAAACCATTCCTCTACTTCAACCAACCAACTTGAATTTTACTAATAACATCCCCATCAATATCACCATCACTTTGAACAATGGACCCGAGATATCTAAATCAANTCCAAACCATTCCTCTACTTCAACCAACCAACTTGAATTCTACTAATAACATCCCCATCAATATCACCATCAANTCCAAACCATTCCTCTACTTCAACCAACCAACTTGAATTCTACTAATAACATCCCCATCAATATCACCATCACTTTAAACAATAGACCCGAGATATCTAAATCATGTGCCACAAAAAACCTAACTTTGAGAAAGCACTTGCTAATAGAGATGAAATTGAGTCAAACCAACTTGTGAACTAACTCGGGCTCAACTTGATAAGTGGCTTGATGAGTTGGCAAGCCATCCCAGCCCCAACTCGACTCCTTAGCTTGTGAGACAACTCCTTTAAAAAAATATTAATATAAAATATACTCAAAATCTATTATATTCATTACTTTATCTTTAAATTTGTTGGCTTGAATTAATATTATGTTCTCTTAGATAATAAATAAGATGGCTCGAACTCTTAGAATCAAACTCTGCTCGAGCTGGAACAAGATTAATTAATCAAGCTCNAACCCCAACTCGACTCCTTAGCTTGTGAGACAACTCCTTTAAAAAAATATTAATATAAAATATACTCAAAATATATTATATTCATTACTTTATCTTTAAATTTATTGGCTTGAATAAATATTATTTTCTCTTAGATAATAAATAAGATGGCTCGAACTCTTAGAATCAAACTCTGCTCGAGCTAGAACAAGATTAATTAATCAAGCTGAAGCTCAAATCGAGAGTGGCTCGAGCTCGACTCAACCCGTCTCGTTCACACCCCCATGCTTGTTAACATTACCTGATGGCAGAAAGGGGTACCACAGTCCATGCAGCGAGCTGATTGTGTTTTCAGCAAAGGGCCAGGTTTTGATTCCACAGCAACTTCCTTCCAATCATTGATCCTCAAATTAGGATCTCGATATGCGATCCCCTCCCGCTCATATGTGATGAAACCTCGATGCTTCACAGCATCAGCAACTTGAGTAGGTCTCTTTCTCGACTTTGAGTCTTCCGATTTCTGCAAATTAAAAACCAAATTAAATAATGAAAGCTTTTTTAACAAAATCTTATCATTTGTTCAACTAGTAGCACAACTCAAAATGCAGCTACATATGAATGTTTTTTTATTCTCATCATTTAAACAATTGAAAACGGTGCATAGTCATGGAAACGCTTAATTGTGAAGTCTGTTGAAGGTATTTCAAATAACAGATGGAAAAAAATGTGGAATTTAAAGCCAGAATTTGTAGTTTAATTAACACATGAATGTTTTTTATTCTTTTGAACTGATGAAACTTTAGGAGATTACCAGATATCCGTTGACATTCCTTGTTGCAGTTGCCAACTGCTTGAGCTCTTCAAAGGCATCCTTCTTCATCAGTTCTCTTTCCTCTTGCTTCTTTGCTTCTTCAGCAGCTTTTTCAACCTTCAAGTTCTGAAGAACCCTCTTATAATCACGGGGAAAAACCTTGACAAATTTAGTGAGATGAACATCGAAATTAGAGAGGATTTCCCTTGCTAACTGACTGCTGGTGCGACGCTGATGCTGCTGTATCATCATTTTTAATGTCATAACATCCTCTTCTTCTTCAATCTTTTCAATATCTACGAGCTCAAGATTACATAGGTTATGAAATTTCCCATCCACATCGTAAACATAAGCAATACCACCGCTCATGCCGGCGGCAAAATTCCTCCCAGTTTTGCCAAGAACTACAACTACACCGCCAGTCATGNCAGCAGCTTTTTCAACCTTCAAGTTCTGAAGAACCCTCTTATAATCACGGGGAAAAACCTTGACAAATTTAGGGAGAAGAACATCGAAATTAGAGAGAATTTCCCTTGCTAACTGACTGCTGGTGCGACGCTGATGCTGTTGTATCATCATTTTTAATGCCATAACGTCCTCTTCTTCTTCAATCTTTTCAAGATCTACGAGCTCAAGATTACATAGGTTATGAAATTTCCCATCCACATCATAAACATAAGCAATACCACCGCTCATGCCGGCAGCAAAATTCCTCCCAGTTTTGCCAAGAACTACAACTACACCGCCAGTCATATATTCGCATCCATGATCTCCTACACCTTCGACTACAGCGGTGGCACCGGAATTACGAACGNTACACCGCCAGTCATATATTCGCATCCATGATCTCCTACACCTTCGACTACAGCGGTGGCACCGGAATTACGGACACAGAATCTCTCGGCAGCCATTCCACTAAAATAGGCTTCCCCTTTTGTTGCTCCATACAAAGCAACATTCCCTATGACAATGTTTTCCTTTGGATCAAATTGGCTCTGCTTCGGAGGGTAAACAATAATCTTTCCACCTGATAAACCCTTCCCAACATAATCATTGCTATCTCCTTCAAGCTCGAGAGTAATTCCAGGGCAAAGGAAAGCTCCAAAGCTCTGGCCAGCGCTTCCGTTTAATCT
>JXCR01147580.1:124184-163904 GCA_002079205.1 Phalaenopsis hybrid cultivar | reverse complement strand
TCTCTGTGATATAAGTGGTTGCTTCTGTACATTTACATGCATGTTTGCTCATGATGGTGTGCATGTCTCACATCAGCTTTATTAATAGGAATTTTATGCGCATCTTTATAAATAGGATTATAAATGATTTTATCATGAACTGGCTCTACGCTAGCTCACTGTTATAAAAAAAAAAAAAGAAATTGGGTTCAATCTTGATCTGAGTTGGAATCAATTCATTAGATTCTTTTTTTGAGCTTAATATAGGCTAAATTTTTTTTTATTTGATTTTCATTCTTGTAAGGGTAATTTTGTTCATTTCAGTATATAGATATATAAGCATATGTTCATAAATGCATATATATATATAATACGCATGCAAGCATCTACATCTTGAACCATGCTGATGCAAACTCAATTCGATCTAAATCTAGCTCAATTAAAGTTCAATTCAAGCATGGCTCTTGTTAGTTAGGTAATTTTATTCCTAGAGCCAAATAATAATTTAATTTCGATTTTTCTCTTGTTTATGATTCAAATTCACATTGTTATTGTTAAGTTGTTATCGTCTCCTTTTCTTAGGATTAAATCTTTCTTCAACTGTTACCCGTTCTTAAGAAATTTTAAAACTGAAAATTTTGATGAACTACAGCAGAAAGGATGATTTTTATTAGTTCCATTGCTGTGGTGTTTAAGTAAAATCAGCCATCATTTTACTATTAATGCTTCAAAATCAGAACCTCTTTAGATGTTGTCCTTGTCGAACAATTGACTACATATCTTGGAGTTGTTTGTTCTTGTTCATCGTTACTTTCTTTGCTACAAATGCTACTAGGTCCTAATGGAGATGTAGGATTGTTAAGCTACCTAAATAGCTTGTGAAATGGGCTTCACCGACAATGATGGTTAAGTCCCCTACTTAATCCACTCTAGACATATTTAATATCAACAAAAGCTATTAAAATTGTCAGTTTTTTTANTGATCGTCAAAAGATACTCACATGCCTACACAGTTGATTATGAGACATTTGCTCCGGTCGCCAAGTTAAACACCATTTGGGTCCTGCTATCTCTTGCGGTGAATCTAGATTGGTACTTATTCCAGCTCAATGTCAAGAATGTGTTTTTGAATGCAGTTCTTACAAAGGAGGTGTGCATGTCTTTTCCCACTGCTTTTAACTCTACTGCCTCCTTAAGGTAAGTGTGTCGGTTGTGAAGTCCCTCTATGGACTAAAGCAATCCCCACAGGTCTGGTTTGACAAGTTTACAAAAGTAGTAATGGGACATGTTTTTCCGACACAATCGGATCACACTCCTCTTCTGACATTCATTCAATGTCCAAAGTACTCTTCTTATTGTCCATTTCGTGATATTGTGCTCACATGACATGATCTACCGACATTGGAGTCTTTGAAAAACATTTTAGCTACATTCTTTGAAATGAATGACTTGAGATCACTCTGATATATCTTGGGCATATAAGTTAATTGGTCATCTCGGGGCCTTTGTCTGTCTAAGCGTAAATATGTGATTGATCTATTAACAGTGAACAATCTAATATTGTGCAAACTAGTGGCTGTCTCAATGGATTTTAATGAAAAATTATATATTTATAATGTAGTTTCTTTTTATTATCAAGACTCACTATCAACACTTTGTGGGCAAACTCATTTACTTCGCTCATACATGCCCCGACATATGACATGCATTTGGTATAGTAAGTCAATTTATGCATGACCACTATGTGCACCATCTCTATGCTATCTACCAAATTCTCCACTATTTAAAAGGCACACTAGGCTCAGGTTTGTTTTTCTCGTGCCACACCTTTTGTTTTATTGTTGTTTATATAATTGTTTATTGGGTCGGATCCGTTCATGATCAACGATCTACCTATGAGTACTGCTCATTTGTGTAAGGAAATCATGTCACATGAAAAAAATAAATAAATAGTCGGTGGTTGCCCGAAGCATTGCTGAAACTGAATTCTAATCCATGTCATTAGGGATTTGTGAAGTTCACTGGTTACACATCATGCTCTGCAAACTACGTATGCCGATTTACGACCCTTTGCAGTTGTTCTGTGATAATAAGACCGTCATTATCATTGCCTGCAATCCTGTCCGACATGATCGTACGAAACATGTGGAGGTTAACAGACACTTCATCAAGGAAAAACTCGATTCCGGGAAAATTTGTATTCCTTTTGTGTCCTCCAGTGGCTAACTAAAGGATATCTTGACAAAGTACCTTACCCGACCACCGTTCGATTATTTCAAATTCAACCACACTCATCTTCCTCAGCCAGACTCAAAAAATTGGATTCACGAGTGTGAGCTTCCCAAAAGAAAGACCTATCTAAAGCTAGCCTAGCAAAAAAAATGCGAGACTTTTGAGCTAGTCGGCGATACACTCGCGCCCAAGGAATGACTGTTTGATAGATAGAGAGAGAAGTTCGGAACATAGAATAAAAAAGTATGGTGACAACGGGCAGCCTTGTCGGAATTACTCACGCCAAAGGAATGACTCTGTTTGATAGGTAGAGACAGAAGTTCAGAACACCGAATAAAAAAGTATGGTGACAACGGGCAGTCTTGTCGGAATCCGCACTTTGCCTCAAACCAAGAAGTTCGCCTGCCATTTATGAGGATTGCAAACCAGGGGTTCATAATACGTTGGATAATCTAGTGTTGAAAGGTTGGAGGAAATTACAGCTTTTCCACATTAGACAAAGCGTGGTCCAGCTCATTTTATCAGAAGCTTCCTCCATATCGAGTTTAGCTGCTATGAAGCCCGTTGTAGAGGTGGAGTGTTGAAAGCGGCCCATCCACTCCTGTGCCAATAAACAATGAGAAGAAATAGATCTATTAGGCACGAATGCACATTGTTTCTCCGCACCAAGATGAGGGAGAATCCTCTTCAATCGGTTCACCAAAATTTTACCTACAATTTTGTAGGTGGTTTGACAAAGGACGGTGAGCCGAAAGTTAGTCGGAGTGCCCTCATTTTCAACCTTTGGTATGAGAACCACAAGAGTGCCCTTCCACTCAGGATACATGTCGCCACTGGTAAAAAATTCTTGAACTGCATCACACACGTCATTCCCAACCAAATACCAGAAATATTTGAAGAACGAAGAGGTTATACCGTCCGCCCATGGAGCCCTGTTTAGGCTTATGGCCTTAACCGCAAGCCAAATTTCCGCCTTGTTAACGTCCTTAGCCAGAACATCCCCCATCGTACTTGCTATGTTTTCCAGAACTTCAACCAACAGCCAGCTCGAGCAGCAAATCGTCCTCTGAGCCCATTTGTTTTCAAAAAACCGCAAGAAGGAATCATAAATAGCATCAAAATCCCCCCATCAAATTTCCTTTAGTATCCTTAAGCCCAGGAATACGATTGCCGTTTCTTCTTCCACTATGAGGTTTTTTTCTCCCTCTTGCAGCCATCAAACTTTTGCTCGTTGTCTCCATCAACAAGTGATTCGGGCCAAGGTAGAGTTTAGCTCATTAACTTTAGCTTTCAGCTCTATTTTCGGCACCTCATTAAGTCCTTGGGCCGAGCAATCCTGCTGTTGGAGGTTGTTGATTTCCGCTTCAAGTCTTGTTTTTAATTCCCCAAGTTCTCTGTATCTTATTCTTACTCCAAAAATGCAAGGTCTTTAAGGCCTGGTGGCATTTCTCAGCAAGAGTACTCGATTTGGATCCAAAGTCGCGGTTTTTCCACTTCGTCTCCACAATGTTGCGTGCCGCCGGGTTCGAAAGCCAAACATCTTCAAATTTGAGCCGTCTATGAGGATTTATGGCATTAGAGCTCTTCAGCCTAAGCAGCACTGGGCACTGGTCTGAATATTCGGAGCTGTTTCACCTGAATATCCAAATAAAGGTCAAGCGCCGCCCTATTAACTAAAATGCGGTCATGTCGAACCCAGATTTTTTCCATCCTGCTTTTGTTGTTATATCAAGTGAAAAGAAAGTCCGCTGAAGTTGACATTGTGAAGGTCACTTCATGAATTCCGTCATCTCCCTAGCACCAAGTGAAGTCGTGAACCTTTTCCCCCCTTTCTTATTATCTTGAGATGTAATGCAATTGAAATTCCCTCCAACCAATGAGGAATTTCCATCCTTCAATCTTCCCAAGATGACGCTCCACGGTTCTCTCAGCACCAAGTTGGCACCGGCATATACGTATGCCAATTTCACAGTTTCCCATCCGGGCGGCGAGCCTTCCCGAAGATACTGATTTGTATGTTCACTAACCGAAAATTTCACCAAGTCACGCTTCTACAGCACCAAGATTCCTCCCGAAATGCCTTGGGCCGGTTGGTAAAATAAGTCCCAAGCTATTCCGATAGTCTTATCAATATCCCTTCTGCAAGGTCCATAGATTTGGTCTCCATGCGACCAATGATATGCACATCATGATTGCCTATAATATGTTTCAGATAGTTGCCCATTGCAGCCCTGCGGGTTCTCCGACAATTCCAGCAGAGAATACCACTCACTGTTGCACCGAAGAGGACGTAACCACGCCGACCGTCAAACTAGATGGATTTATTTTTCTCTTTCTCGGGGTAGGTTCCACCGGTCGTAGCTGTTGGACTTCCTTGTCAAACTGAGCCTTGGAAACTATATCCATCCCTTTGTTATTTACTCCTTCATAATCTCCTGGCTTCAGCTTCCAAAAAAGCTCCAAACTTTTCCACCGAGTGGTCACCAGGTGGAGAATCTCTCTGTTCCGCCTCATTTTCCTGTTGTTGTCTCGCTCCCATAGTATGCATGCTGCCAGCCGCTTCCATCTTGCTTTTATTCTCCTTCGATGATAGATGAGAGGGATCACTTTCTTCTTTCTTGCTACCTCCAAAGGGTATGTTTGCCCCCCTCGAAAAGGACTTTTCCCCCGACTTTTGCTTATTCCTCCTCCTAGTGACCAAAGTCCCCCTGGTTCTCCACTTGAGCTTTGATGTTGCCGTTTAAGGCTCAGTTCAAGCCACCCGATAAATTTCCATCTTGGTGTTGTGCTCCGGTCTGGTTAGGGGCAACAACGCCTCCCA
The DNA here is from genome assembly GCA_002079205.1 of Phalaenopsis hybrid cultivar. Lineage (NCBI taxonomy): Eukaryota > Viridiplantae > Streptophyta > Magnoliopsida > Asparagales > Orchidaceae > Phalaenopsis > Phalaenopsis hybrid cultivar. The sequence continues at coordinate 158,872 of JXCR01147580.1, read as the reverse complement.
CCTCCTGACAATTTTTGGGCTTTGAGCCAACAGCAACATTGCATGAACCGTCACCATTTACCACCATTTCAGCGGACATCACCGTTCTACTCGGCTGCATTCCATGCATTCTCAAGGGGCAAAAATCTTCTTTATGACCCCTATTCCACATCGATATTAGAGCTGGCTGATTCCCTTGTGTTCAGCAGGTTGAAAAATCCTTCCACAACGACACTGGATCCACGCACCCTTCGGCCGTGGAGAAGATAATTCCATGCTAATGCATCCTCTCCAATACATGCTCCTCCCCCACGCGCTAGTTTGAGCATCTAGCCAGAGGGGTTATCCAATCATTGAAGCTATCTTGGTAATATTATGAGTGTCCCAATCGAGAAGGGGAAGTTGCGGGAATCTAACCCACACAGGTTAGGAAAGTCCCCGTATGGAGTTTGGTGAGAAATCTGGCAACAATCTGTAAATCCCGAGATGAACAAAGGACCCCTACCCAAAATTTCATCACACGCCTCTTCATTGTCAAAAATACAGATAAACAGTCCGGCACTACGATTATAAGTTCAAAGCCACCCAGTTGAGACCACTTCCGATAGAGTTTGTTTTGTCATAGAGAGATTTGCTTCTTATCCATTCTTTTGTTTATTCGTACATGAACTGGCTTCCTCCAAGCATTCCCATAATTGCCCCACATCATAGGCTTCGGTTGTCCTTGTCTCAATATTTGGACCCTTTCCCATTTAGATTTCCCCTAAAGCTGTCTACAGGAGCAGTCCCCTGAGAGGATGGTGTGCTCTCCAGATGACTCCCCATAAAGCTGTGAAGGTTTCGGTTCAGAGAAGTAACTCTGTCAGCTTCAGCGGCATTACCTTGAGCCCCCTCCTGGCGTGTTGAAGGCAGGGGATTATTTCTACCCGCCGAGAAGGGACTTTCCACACCTGTGGAACAACCTTCCCAAAAACGATCTTCTTCCCCCATGAGGGTATCCCTACCTCCATCACAATTCCTATTAACGGACAAATCTATCTGATATCATGGGGGAGGGTTCTTACCGGTAGCCAGCTCCTCCATAGACGAGCCTCCACCAGTCACCCGTGGAAGCCCCGATCATGCACAGTAACATGTTATCTCACATACTGGAACATCCTGGATCTAGCTTGATCCCCAGAGCCAACGAGAAGTCCTGACGAAGCCCCTTCTGCGGGCTGTCCCAAAGCCGGAGAAGGGCCACAAGTACAATTGTCCACCTTTTTGGCATCCAGCCTCTCTTTACCTTCTAGTTACATACCGTCAGCCTCACCATTTTTAATCGAGCCTTCCAAGGTCGTCGATTGGAGCCCCAAACATTTCTGATTNACAACCTTCCCAAGAACGATCTTCTTCCCCCGTGAGGGTATCCCTACCTCCATCACAATTCCTATTAACGGACAAATCTATCTGATATCATGGGGGAGGGTTCTGACCGGTAGCCAGCTCCTCCATAGACGAGCCTCCACCAGTCACCCGTGGAAGCCCCGATCATGCACAGTAACATGTTATCTCACATACTGGAACATCCTGGATCTAGCTTGATCCCCAGAGCCAACGAGAAGTCCTGACGAAGCCCCTTCTGCGGGCTGTCCCAAAGCCGGAGAAGGGCCACAAGTACAATTGTCCACCTTTTTGGCTTCCAGCCTCTCTTTACCTTCTAGTTACATACCGTCAGCCTCACCATTTTTAATCAAGCCTTCCAAGGTCGTCGATTGGGGCCCCAAACATTTCTGATACCCTAGGTTGTATGTATTCCCACGCTTGTCCACAGCAGGCAAGTCACTATCTCGTTGCACCTCCATGCTTTGGACGGTCGATGCTGGAGTTAAGACCTTCGCCTATTGCAGAGACCCCTCCTTGTGCAGACAAGGAAGCCACCTCTAGCGCCTTCACATAATTCTTTATAAAAACTGGCACTCCACGACTACCTCCACCATTTTCCATAACACCTCCTCCCTCACTCCGCTCTCTGGAGTGAGGGGGTGACCTGGCCATGCTCCATAGCTCCTCTATCTAACCGGCTACTTGCAATGGCANGATGAGGGAGAATCCTCTTCAATCGGTTCACCAAAATTTTACCTACAATTTTGTAGGTGGTTTGACAAAGGACGGTGAGCCGAAAGTTAGTCGGAGTGCCCTCATTTTCAACCTTTGGTATGAGAACCACAAGAGTGCCCTTCCACTCAGGATACATGTCGCCACTGGTAAAAAATTCTTGAACTGCATCACACACGTCATTCCCAACCAAATACCAGAAATATTTGAAGAACGAAGAGGTTATACCGTCCACCCATGGAGCCCTGTTTAGGCTTATGGCCTTAACCGCAAGCCAAATTTCCGCCTTGTTAACGTCCTTAGTCAGAACATCCCCCATCGTACTTGTTATGTTTTCCAGAACTTCAACCAACAGCCAGCTCGAGCAGCAAATCGTCCTCTGAGCCCATTTGTTTTCAAAAAACCGCAAGAAGGAATCATAAATAGCATCAAAATCCCCCCATCAAATTTCCTTTAGTATCCTTAAGCCCAGGAATACGATTGCCGTTTCTTCTTCCACTATGAGGTTTTTTTCTCCCTCTTGCAGCCATCAAACTTTTGCTCGTTGTCTCCATCAACAAGTGATTCGGGCCAAGGTAGAGTTTAGCTCATTAACTTTAGCTTTCAGCTCTATTTTCGGCACCTCATTAAGTCCTTGGGCCGAGCAATCCTGCTGTTGGAGGTTGTTGATTTCCGCTTCAAGTCTTGTTTTTAATTCCCCAAGTTCTCTGTATCTTATTCTTACTCCAAAAATGCAAGGTCTTTAAGGCCTGGTGGCATTTCCCAGCAAGAGTACTCGATTTGGATCCAAAGTCGCGGTTTTTCCACTTCGTCTCCACAATGTTGCGTGCCGCCGGGTTCGAAAGCCAAACATCTTCAAATTTGAGCCGTCTATGAGGATTTATGGCATTAGAGCTCTTCAGCCTAAGCAGCACTGGGCACTGGTCTGAATATTCGGAGCTGTTTCACCTGAATATCCAAATAAAGGTCAAGCGCCGCCCTATTAACTAAAATGCGGTCATGTCGAACCCAGATTTTTTCCATCCTGCTTTTGTTGTTATATCAAGTGAAAAGAAAGTCCGCTGAAGTTGACATTGTGAAGGTCACTTCATGAATTCCGTCATCTCCCTAGCACCAAGTGAAGTCGTGAACCTTTTCCCCCCTTTCTTATTATCTTGAGATGTAATGCAATTGAAATTCCCTCCAACCAATGAGGAATTTCCATCCTTCAATCTTCCCAAGATGACGCTCCACGGTTCTCTCAGCACCAAGTTGGCACCGGCATATACGTATGCCAATTTCACAGTTTCCCATCCGGGCGGCGAGCCTTCCCGAAGATACTGATTTGTATGTTCACTAACCGAAAATTTCACCAAGTCACGCTTCTACAGCACCAAGATTCCTCCCGAAATGCCTTGGGCCGGTTGGTAAAATAAGTCCCAAGCTATTCCGATAGTCTTATCAATATCCCTTCTGCAAGGTCCATAGATTTGGTCTCCATGCGACCAATGATATGCACATCATGATTGCCTATAATATGTTTCAGATAGTTGCCCATTGCAGCCCTGCGGGTTCTCCGACAATTCCAGCAGAGAATACCACTCACTGTTGCACCGAAGAGGACGTAACCACGCCGACCGTCAAACTAGATGGATTTATTTTTCTCTTTCTCGGGGTAGGTTCCACCGGTCGTAGCTGTTGGACTTCCTTGTCAAACTGAGCCTTGGAAACTATATCCATCCCTTTGTTATTTACTCCTTCATAATCTCCTGGCTTCAGCTTCCAAAAAAGCTCCAAACTTTTCCACCGAGTGGTCACCAGGTGGAGAATCTCTCTGTTCCGCCTCATTTTCCTGTTGTTGTCTCGCTCCCATAGTATGCATGCTGCCAGCCGCTTCCATCTTGCTTTTATTCTCCTTCGATGATAGATGAGAGGGATCACTTTCTTCTTTCTTGCTACCTCCAAAGGGTATGTTTGCCCCCCTCGAAAAGGACTTTTCCCCCGACTTTTGCTTATTCCTCCTCCTAGTGACCAAAGTCCCCCTGGTTCTCCACTTGAGCTTTGATGTTGCCGTTTAAGGCTCAGTTCAAGCCACCCGATAAATTTCCATCTTGGTGTTGTGCTCCGGTCTGGTTAGGGGCAACAACGCCTCCCACCTCCTGACAATTTTTGGGCTTTGAGCCAACAGCAACATTGCATGAACCGTCACCATTTACCACCATTTCAGCGGACATCACCGTTCTACTCGGCTGCATTCCATGCATTCTCAAGGGGCAAAAATCTTCTTTATGACCCCTATTCCACATCGATATTAGAGCTGGCTGATTCCCTTGTGTTCAGCAGGTTGAAAAATCCTTCCACACCGACGCTGGACCCTTCGGCCGTGGAGAAGATAAGNGACCCCTATTCCACATCGATATTAGAGCTGGCTGATTCCCTTGTGTTCAGCAGGTTGAAAAATCCTTCCACAACGACACTGGATCCACGCCCCCTTCGGCCGTGGAGAAGATAATTCCATGCTAATGCATCCTCTCCAATACATGCTCCTCCCCCACGCGCTAGTTTGAGCATCTAGCCAGAGGGGTTATCCAATCATTGAAGCTATCTTGGTAATATTATGAGTGTCCCAATCGAGAAGGGGAAGTTGCGGGAATCTAACCCACACAGGTTAGGAAAGTCCCCGTATGGAGTTTGGTGAGAAATCTGGCAACAATCTGTAAATCCCGAGATGAACAAAGGACCCCTACCCAAAATTTCATCACACGCCTCTTCATTGTCAAAAATACAGATAAACAGTCCGGCACTACGATTATAAGTTCAAAGCTNACAATCTGTAAATCCCGAGATGAACAAAGGACCCCTACCCAAAATTTCATCACACGCCTCTTCATTGTCAAACATACAGATAAACAGTCCGGCACTACGATTATAAGTTCAAAGCCACCCAGTTGAGACCACTTCCGATAGAGTTTGTTTTGTCATAGAGAGATTTGCTTCTTATCCATTCTTTTGTTTATTCGTACATGAACTGGCTTCCTCCAAGCATTCCCATAATTGCCCCACATCATAGGCTTCGGTTGTCCTTGTCTCAATATTTGGACCCTTTCCCATTTAGATTTCCCCTAAAGCTGTCTACAGGAGCAGTCCCCTGAGAGGATGGTGTGCTCTCCAGATGACTCCCCATAAAGCTGTGAAGGTTTCGGTTCAGAGAAGTAACTCTGTCAGCTTCAGCGGCATTACCTTGAGCCCCCTCCTGGCGTGTTGAAGGCAGGGGATTATTTCTACCCGCCGAGAAGGGACTTTCCACACCTGTGGAACAACCTTCCCAAAAACGATCTTCTTCCCCCATGAGGGTATCCCTACCTCCATCACAATTCCTATTAACGGACAAATCTATCTGATATCATGGGGGAGGGTTCTTACCGGTAGCCAGCTCCTCCATAGACGAGCCTCCACCAGTCACCCGTGGAAGCCCCGATCATGCACAGTAACATGTTATCTCACATACTGGAACATCCTGGATCTAGCTTGATCCCCAGAGCCAACGAGAAGTCCTGACGAAGCCCCTTCTGCGGGCTGTCCCAAAGCCGGAGAAGGGCCACAAGTACAATTGTCCACCTTTTTGGCATCCAGCCTCTCTTTACCTTCTAGTTACATACCGTCAGCCTCACCATTTTTAATCGAGCCTTCCAAGGTCGTCGATTGGAGCCCCAAACATTTCTGATTCCCTAGGTTGTATGTATTCCCACGCTTGTCCACAGCAGGCAAGTCACTATCTCGTTGCACCTCCATGCTTTGGACGGTCGATGCTGGAGTTAAGACCTTCGCCTATTGCGGAGACCCCTCCTTGTGCAGACAAGGAAGCCACCTCTAGCGCCTTCACATAATTCTTTATAAAAACTGGCACTCCACGACTACCTCCACCATTTTCCATAACACCTCCTCCCTCACTCCGCTCTCTGGAGTGAGGGGGTGACCTGGCCATGCTCCATAGCTCCTCTATCTAACCGGCTACTTGCAATGGCACAACAAAACTCCGTGATCTTCCCCTAGGGGCTGATATTCGTTGAGGACTCGGACGTTTATGTTGTATATAATGTGTCATAAGGACTTACGAGTAACATTGATGCCCTATATCTACTTCATAGAAAATTAATTGCAAAGATAATTGCAAGTAGAAAAACCATATAACTATTAATTACTTGTATGGACAAAATGCTTTTTATATAAAGCTAATTCAAATGACTTAAATTTGATTGTGATATACTAGGCAGCTTTAGAATATAATAGATCAGTTGCCGGCGACCGGCGGTGGCTGTGAGAGCGGTGGCAGGCCAAATCGGCCAAATCCCACAGAATTCTAGAAACAACTGTTGTTTTTTCTAATCTCATGCACTCGGAACTTTCCATAGCTGACTACATCTTCTTGCACTTAGTTAATCATTGTTAATGATATTATTTGTTTATTTCTGTTATGCAGCTTTTCCACTTTGATGTGCACGAAGATGTCCGAACTGTTGCTGATGCCACCATAGAGAAAGATGAGGTATCATTCCTTCGAAGCGTGCCGACTAATTCATAGCAACAACAATCTACTATCAGTTAATAGTTTTGATTGATTTTATTGTAGAGAAGCTGATTGAGATTGTGAAGAATAATTTCTTCTTTTTATTGTGTTTATGTTTGCTATTTTGCAGTCTCATGCGGGGAAGGTTGTAGAAAGACACTGGTATGAGAAGAACAAGCACATTTTTCCTGCTTCAAGATGGGAGGTATTTTCTTTTAAGATGAACTATACATTTAAATCCATAAAATTATTAGGGAGATTTACATACATACCTCCACAATTCATATGTATTTTCATATCTAACCTATATACTTCAATTTTTACATACTTTTCACTTTACTTAAATATGCCTTAGAAGGTGTTTTTCACCTTTAAGAAGTTAATACCAAAGTTTTACGAATATAAATATCAAACTTTACGCGTAAGATATGTAAATAATACATAAGAATCGTGCGGCATAGCATTTACAACCCAATTCCTTTGTATTTACAACACCGAAATTAAATTGTTTACATTTATACCTCTAAAATCTTTCATATCACGTTAAAAACATCACCATCTTAACTTTTTTAATAAGTGAAATACCCCCTCTTCATGCATAGAGTCGCGGCGTGTATGTAAAAATTGAATTTTAGTGTTAGATTTGTAAATAAATAGGATTTGAGTGATATCTGAGTTTATGTTTAAAAAAATATCTTTTTTTTTTCCTCATAATAGTTTCAAAACTATTATTTCATGCAAAGCTGCAACTGCTTCCTAACAGTCCCAATTTCTTAATTATTTGTTGCATTGAAATTAATTATTTCTTAATTAACTTTTTTTCTTAATCAGATATACGATCCAACTAAGAAATGGGAAAGATACACTATTCATGGAGATTAAACTCTTTCATAGTATGGATGCCAAAATGGGAGACTTAAAAAAGGGCTTGTTTTATGCTATTTTTTGCACTTTTGCCCTCAGGATAACTTTGCAAACTAGACCTGGTTTCTTAATGATGTGTAAATTGGAATTATATAAAATAGAATTGGATTAATTGAAACTAAGCCAGTGATTTACTTTTAAATTCTCTTGATTTTTTAAGTAAGTTAGGTACATGCCACATATTTCTTATGTATTTGCTTCTGATATCTTGATTTTTGATATTTACTTCTATAACACTTTTGTGTCATAATTACATAAAAAATAGAATTAAAAAATATGCTTCACTTTAAATTTTATATGATGTTAAAGGCTTTGGGGATATATTAGCAAATATTAAAATTACAACTTTAGATATAAGGCATATTTGAAATTATATAAACTAAATTGATTATCCATTTTTTCTCTATTTTGTTATTGTTAAACAGCTCCTCTGAGATTTTTTATTTTACATTTTGAGAACGATTGAGAAACTTTAAATAATTTTAATTTTGCATGAACGTATTTGTTCCAAGGACTTGTAATAAAATTGTCGACTAATTATATTGTACTAATGATGGATCCCTATGGAGGATATAATTTAGGAGTCATTTAGAACTAATTTTATTTTTTAATTTATTTATTTTGAATATGTATTTTAAAGTATTTTTAAAAATAATTTTTCAAAAAAAAAAGGTAAAATTTACATATGTATCTTACAATTTTTATGTATTTACATCACTAATAATCAAAGTTTGATTTTTACCTTTATAACACATTGGGGTCATAAATTTGTATTTGAAAAATGTGTATTTCACTTTTAAAAGTATAGTGATAATGATATTATTGGCGTGTTGTTAAAGATTTGAGTGCATGTGTAAATATGAATATTCAGGTGTTAGTAGGGGTGTAAACGAGCTGAACATGAGCGAGTCATGCTTAGCTAGTGTTCGGCTCGTTTATATTTTGAGCTCAAAACATGTGTTTGTGTTCGCCTCGTTTGTTTAACGAGTCGAACACGAGCTATTCAAGAACAAAGAGTCTTTTTAACGAGGGATAATTGCGTGCGGACATCGCATGCATCTCTGCATGCGGTGTCTGATCCTGGCCGTAGATCACGGTGATCTACGGTCTAGATTATTTCCGTTTTTTTTTAATTCGGTGGGGTCCACCGAAATACATCGGGGCCGCAGATCAAGTGATTTACGGTCCGGATCGNAGATTTGAGTGCATGTGTAAATATGAATATTCAGGTGTTAGTAGGGGTGTAAACGAGCTGAACATGAGCGAGCCATGCTCAGCTAGTGTTCGGCTCGTTTATATTTTGAGCTCAAAACATGTGTTTGTGTTCGGTTCGTTTGTTTAACGAGTCGAACACGAGCTATTCACGAACAAAGAGTCCTTTTAACGAGGGATAATTGCGTGCGGACACCGCATGCATCTCTGCATGCGGTGTCTGATCTTGGCTGTAGATCACGGTGATCTACGGTCTAGATTATTTTCGTTTTTTTTTTAAATTCGGTGGGGCCCACCGAAATACATCGGGACCGTAGATCAAGTGATTTACGGTCTGGATCGGACACTGCACACAAGCTGCGTGCGGTGTCCGATCCGTATGGAATAATTTTTCCCTTTTAACAGCTCTAATCCTATAGTCATAAGACGATAAGGGTTTGAGCAAGATTTAAAAATTATTATTTATATTAAAACATCATTTGAAGCTAATTAAAAAAATTTTATTTTATTTTCTTAATTAATATTTTAATTGATTATAAATTTTTGTAGCCTTGTAGCCAATTAAATTTTTTTAAAATACTACTGNTAAGACGATAAGGGTTTGAGCAAGATTTAAAAATTATTATTTATATTAAAACATCATTTGAAGCTAATTAAAGAATTTTTATTTTATTTTCTTAATTAATATTTTAATTGATTATAAATCTTTGTAGCCTTGTAGTCAATTAAATTTTTTTAAAATACTACTTATATATATATATAAACTTGATGAGTAGTATTTCGAGTCAAAACGAGTTGAACACGAACAAACACATCTTTGTTCATGTTCAGCTCGTTAATTTATCGAACAAAATTAACGAGCCGAACACGAGCTTCTTAACAAGTCGAACACGAGCTGTTCGCGAGCATAAGCCGTTTTGCCAGCCCTAGGTGTTAGATATGTAAATAAATAAGAATTGTTGTTAAGTATCTAAATACCTCGAATNACGAACACATCTTTGTTCATGTTCAGCTCGTTAATTTATCGAACAAAATTAACGAGCCGAACACGAGCTTCTGAACAAGTCGAACACGAGCTGTTCGCGAGCATAAGCAACGGCTTTTGACATGAATAAGGTTGCTCTAGGTGTTAGATATGTAAATAAATAAGAATTGTTGTTAAGTATCTAAATGCCTCGAAATTTGACATGAATAAGGTTGCTCAATTTCAGTTTCTGGAAGGGTCGCGGGTGAAAAGGAAAAAAAATTCTAGAATAAAATAAGAAACCGTTAGCTTATTTTCTTTTTTAGTAAGCTTATGATATTATACTCTAAAAGAAATTTATGCCGAAAGCTGCTCAAAATTTGATATTTACATTTATATTGTTTTGATGTGATCAATTTCTATATCTGTGAGTAATTTTTTTAAAAAAATATATGTAAATTTTAATTGTAACAATGGATATTTGAATGATATGTATATAAATATAAACTTTTAGGGGTTAGATATGTAAATACACAAGAATTATGTGATGTGTATATAAATACCACCCAATTCTTATATATTCCCATATCTAACACCTAAAGCTCAATTTTTATATTTATATCACCCAAATCATTCATATTATAACTACATACCAACTACTCAGAATGTTGAATATAGCATATTAACCACATAAATTTTAAATAAAACATTTTAACAATCCANACACTGGTATGAGAAGAACAAGCACATTTTTCCTGCTTCAAGATGGGAGGTATTTTCTTTTAAGATGAACTACACATTTAAATCCATAAAATTATTAGGGAGATTTACATACATACCCCCACAATTCATATGTATTTTCATATCTAACCCATATACTTCAATGTTTACATACTTATCCCTTTACTTATGCCTTAGAAGGTGTATTTCACCTTTAAGATGTTAATACCAAAGTTTTACGAATATAAATATCAAACTTTAGGTGTAAGATATGTAAATAATACATAAGAATCGTGCGGCATAGCATTTACCACCCAATTCCTTTGTATTTACAACACCTAAATTAAATTGTTTACATTTATACCACTCAAATCTTTCACATGACGTTAAAAACATCACCATCTTAACTTTTTAATAAGTGAAATACCCTCTCTTCATGCATAGAGTCGGCGGCGTGTACGTAAATATTGAATTTTAGTGTTCGATTTGTAAATAAATAGGATTTGAGTGATATCTGAGTTTATGTTTAAAAAAATATCCTTTTTTTTCCTCATAATAGTTTCAAAACTATTATTTCATGCAAAGCTGCAACTGCTTCCTAACAGTCCCAATTTCTTAATTACTTGTTGCATTGAAATTAATTATTTCTTAATTAACTTTTTTTTTTAATCAGATATACGATCCAACTAAGAAATGGGAAAGATACACTATTCATGGAGATTAAACTCTTTCATAGTATGGATGCCAAAATGGGAGACTTAAAAAAAAGGCTTATTTTATGCTATTTTTTGCACTTTTGCCCTCAGGATAACTTTGCAAACTAGACCTGGTTTCTTAATGATGTGTAAATTGGGATTATATAGAATAGAATTGGATTAATTGAAACTAAGCTAGTGATTTACTTCTTAATCCTCTTGATTTTTTAAGTAAGTTAGGTTTTTTTTAATTTTTAAGAATAAGGATTTATATGCATGCCACATATTTCTTATGTATTTGCTTCTGATATCTTGATTTTTTATATTCACTTCTATAACACATTAGTGTCATAATTACTTAAAAAATAGAATTAAAAAATATGCTTCACTTTAAATTTTATATGATGTTAAAGGTTTTGGGGTTATATTAGCAAATATGAAAATTACAGCTTTAGTTATGAGGCAAATGCATTAAACATATTTGAAATTATATAAACTAAATTGATTGNCTATTTTTTGCACTTTTGCCCTCAGGATAACTTTGCAAACTAGACCTGGTTTCTTAATGATGTGTAAATTGGAATTATATAAAATAGAATTGGATTAATTGAAACTAAGCCAGTGATTTACTTTTAAATTCTCTTGATTTTTTAAGTAAGTTAGGTACATGCCACATATTTCTTATGTATTTGCTTCTGATATCTTGATTTTTGATATTTACTTCTATAACACTTTTGTGTCATAATTACATAAAAAATAGAATTAAAAAATATGCTTCACTTTAAATTTTATATGATGTTAAAGGCTTTGGGGATATATTAGCAAATATTAAAATTACAACTTTAGATATAAGGCATATTTGAAATTATATAAACTAAATTGATTATCCATTTTTTCTCTATTTTGTTATTGTTAAACAGCTCCTTTGAGATTTTTTATTTTACATTTTGAGCACGATTGAGAAACTTTAAATAATTTTAGTTTGCATAAACGTATTTGTTCCAAGGACTTGTAATAAAATTGTCGACTAACTATATTGTACTAATGATGGATCCCTGTGGAGGATATAATTTAGGAGTCATTTAGAACTAATTTTGNGATTTTTTATTTTACATTTTGAGCACGATTGAGAAACTTTAAATAATTTTAATTTGCATAAACGTATTTGTTCCAAGGACTTGTAATAAAATTGTCGACTAACTATATTGTACTAATGATGGATCCCTATGGAGGATATAATTTAGGAGTCATTTAGAACTAATTTTGTTTTTTAATTTATTTATTTTGAATATGTATTTTAAAGTATTTTTAAAAATAATTTTTCAAAAAAAAAAAGGTAAAATTTACATATATATCTTACAATTTTTATGTATTTACATANCCCTATGGAGGATATAATTTAGGAGTCATTTAGAACTAATTTTATTTTTTAATTTATTTATTTTGAATATGTGTTTTTTCTAACTATAAAAGTAATTAAATTTTTATTGTATTTTTAAAAATAATTTTTTAAAAGAAAAAAAAAAGTAAAATTTACATATATATCTTACAATTTTTATGTATTTACAAACCTAATACTCAAAGTTTGATTTTTACCTTTATAACACATTGGGGTCATAAATTTGTATTTGAAAGTATGTATTTCACTTTTAAAAGTATAGTGATAATGATATTGTTGGCGTGTTGTTAAAGATTTGAGTGCATGTATAAATATGAAAGTTAAGGTGTTTGATATGTAAATAAATAAGAATTGTTGTTAAGTATCTAAATGCCTCGAATTTTGACATGAATAAGGTTGCTCAATTTGAGTTTCTGGAAGGGTTACGGGTGAAAAGGAAAAAAAATTCTACAATAAAATAAGAAACCGTTAGCTTATTTATTTTTTAGTAAGCTTATGATATTATACTCTAAAAGAAATTTATGCCGAAACCTGCTCAAAATTTGATATTTACATTTATATTGTTTTGATGTGATCAATTTGTATATATGTGAGTAATTTTAAAAAAAAAAAGATATGTAAATTTTAAATGTAACAATGGATATTTGAATGATATGTATATAAATATAAACTTTTAGGGGTTAGATATGTAAATACACAAGAATTATGTGATGTCTATATAAATACCACCCAATTCTTATATATTTCCATGTCTAACACCTAAATCTCAATTTTTATATTTATATCATCAAAATCATTCATATTATATCTACATACAAACTACTCAAAATGTTGAATATAGCATATTAACCACCTGGATTTTTAATAAAAGATTTTAACAATTCGAAGTTTTCACTCAAAACCTTCACGAGTTTGTAAGAAAAAAAGTGGCCGTAATGAAAAATATGATTAAAATGTTATATTTAAAATTTGGTGATTAAAAATGTAATATTCAATATTTTAGTTGGTTGATAGGTAAAATTTTATTTTTTATTTTTTTCCTTTTAGAGTGAAGTACACATTTTCATGCATAAGGAAGGAAACATGCATGAAAAAATTAAAATTTAGGTGTTAGATATGTAAATACATGAGAATTGAGTGGTATGTAAGTAAATCTTCAAATAAATTATGTGCCGTTAGATTAAATACTTCATAATGTTGGACTCCCTCGCCGGATCGAATTCATGGAGGAAGCGAAGGCCGCCGCATACTACGACGAGCTTACTCGCAAAGGCGAGGGTGCAGCGCGCTTTAAGCAGGGTCTCGGCTTCTCCTCCTCTTCCTCCTCCCTCCCGTTTCCCGGAAAGCCCTCTTCGTCCCCCTCCTCACTCTTCTCCAGCTTTGTACGAGCCACCAGTCCCTGCAAAGCTCAGAAGCAAGCTCAGCTAGAGACCATCCAGGCCAAGCTCCGGCGATCCCATCGCTCTTCCTCGCCGAACTTCCGTTCTGCGGAGCCCCGCTCCTCCTCTAGGAGGGAGCGGGATAGAGAACGAGATCGGGGATTCAGATCGCGCGGTAGGGATAAGAGACGAAGATCGAGGAGTTATTCGGACGAGGATGCTGAAGACAGGGAAAGATATTGCCCGAACAGGAATGGGACGAGGGATAGGGATAGGGATCGGGATAGATCGCGCAGAGGGAGTAGGAGCCGGTCGCCTTCAAGGGTTTCGACAACGGATCGCAGGAGGGAGGAACGTAGGCCGCGAAATGGGATCTCTGTGGAGAAGGGTGGTGATACATTGGACTACGCTCGTCTCATCGAGGGGTATTCCCAAATGGTAACCATGCATTCGCTGATTCGCTTCCTGAAAATAANGCTTACTCGCAAAGGCGAGGGTGCAGCGCGCTTTAAGCAGGGTCTCGGCTTCTCCTCCTCTTCCTCCTCCCTACCGTTTCCCCAAAAGCCCTCTTCGTCCCCCTCCTCACTCTTCTCCAGCTTTGTACGAGCTACCAGTCCCTGTAAAGCCCAGAAGCAAGCTCAGCTAGAGACCATCCAGGCCAAGCTCCGGCGATCCCGTCGCTCTTCCTCGCCGAACTTCCGTTCTTCGGAGCCCCGCTCCTCCTCCAGTAGGGAGCGGGATAGAGAACGAGATCGGGGATTCAGATCGTGCGGTAGGGATAAGAGACGAAGATCGAGGAGTTATTCGGACGAGGATGCTGAAGACAGGGAAAGATATCGCCCGAACAGGAATGGGACGAGGGATAGGGATAGGGATCGGGGTAGATCGCGGAGAGGGAGTAGGAGCCGGTCGCCTTCAAGGGTTTCGTCCGGTAGGGTTTCGACAACGGATCGCAGGAGGGAGGAACGTAGGCCGCGAAATGGGACCTCTGTGGAGAAGGGTGGTGATACATTGGACTATGCTCGTCTCATCGAGGGGTATTCCCAAATGGTAACCATGCATTCGCTAATTCGCTTCCTGACAATATCATGTGTTTTATTTTTTAAATTAAAATTTTATTAGCAACAAATAGAGAAGTCGATCGCNGCTCGTCTCATCGAGGGGTATTCCCAAATGGTAACCATGCATTCGCTAATTCGCTTCCTGACAATATCATGTTTTTTATTTTTTAAATTAAAATTTTATTAGCAACAAATAGAGAAGTCGATCGCTAGTTTGATTAGGTTAATAAATAAATGCATTGCTAGGAACAACTTTCTTATGGTAAATCCTTAGGTGGTTGATAGTATATGAGAAATTGAAAATTCTGAGGGCTCGTTTGGTTGATTGTAACTAAAAAACATGTTTTAAAAAATCATGATTTCTTTCAATCATTTTGATTATGAAAATGAAATCATCATTTTTGGGAGAGGTTTGAGAACTTTTGTGAAGTATGAAATCAATATTAATGTCTAAACAGACCCAAACGAATGATGGATTTAACGAACTTCATCATTTTTTGGTTTCTAGCTTATAGCAACCAAAGTGGCCCTATGATGAAATTATGATTCATTGAGATTTTCCAAATGCATTGAGACTCCCTTGCATATTAGCTACTCTCTCTCTCTCTCTCTCTCTCTCTCTCTCTCTCTCTCTCTCTCTCTGTGATATAAGTGGTTGCTTCTGTACATTTACATGCATGTTTGCTCATGATGGTGTGCANGATTCATTGAGATTTTCCAAATGCATTGAGACTCCCTTGCATATTAGCTACTCTCTCTCTCTCTCTCTCTCTGTCTCTGTCTCTGTGATATAAGTGGTTGCTTGTGTACATTTACATGCATGTTTGCTCATGATGGTGTGCGTGTCTCACATCAGCTTTATTAATAGGAATTTTATGCGCATCTTTATAAATAGGATTATAAATGATTTTATCATGAACTGGCTCTACGCTAGCTCACTGTTATAAAAAAAAAAAAAGAAATTGGGTTCAATCTTGATCTGAGTTGGAATCAATTCATTAGATTCTTTTTTTGAGCTTAATATAGGCTAAATTTTTTTTTATTTGATTTTCATTCTTATAAGGGTAATTTTGTTCATTTCAGTATATAGATATATAAACATATGTTCATAAATGCATATATATATAATACGCATGCAAGCATCTACATCTTTNGGAATCAATTCATTAGATTCTTTTTTTGAGCTTAATATAGGCTAAATTTTTTTTTATTTGATTTTCATTCTTGTAAGGGTAATTTTGTTCATTTCAGTATATAGATATATAAGCATATGTTCATAAATGCATATATATATATAATACGCATGCAAGCATCTACATCTTGAACCATGCTGATGCAAACTCAATTCGATCTAAATCTAGCTCAATTAAAGTTCAATTCAAGCATGGCTCTTGTTAGTTAGGTAATTTTATTCCTAGAGCCAAATAATAATTTAANTTTCATATCACATAAAAAATACCACCATTTTAACTTTTCAATAGTGAAATACACTTTTTCATGCCTAGATAAGATGACATGTTTGTAAATTTTGAAGTTTAGGTGTTAGATATGTAAATACATAGGAATTGAGTGGTATGCATGTAAATTTCCCTTGTTTTTTATGTCCGTAATATGCAATTCTGCAAGTAATTTGCCAGTTTGTCTTATATAATGTAACATAATTATCAATGTTTGAT
Organism: Phalaenopsis hybrid cultivar; assembly: GCA_002079205.1. Taxonomy (NCBI): domain Eukaryota; kingdom Viridiplantae; phylum Streptophyta; class Magnoliopsida; order Asparagales; family Orchidaceae; genus Phalaenopsis; species Phalaenopsis hybrid cultivar. Next base: position 142,220 of record JXCR01147580.1, on the reverse strand, counting down.
TTTTCTCTGTACCTTTGGTTCCATTGAAATTAATTTTTGGGATGTCGTAGCAACCGGAGTTTTTTCTCTCATTTTGAGNGTTTGTCTTATATAATGTAACATAATTATCAATGTTTGATTTTTCTCTGTACCTTTGGTTCCATTGAAATTATTTTTTGGAATGTCGTAGCAACCGGAGTTTTTTCTCTCATTTTGAAATATACAGATGCTGTCAACTGCTACTTACACAACATTTTTCATAATTGGCTCTTTTTTTCCTTTTTTTTTTTTTTCTTTCTTTAATCACTTGTCATCTATGCTATCGGTGTTTTTGTAATAATTAAATTGTTCATTTTGCAGTTACTTCATTGGTAGTAAAACACGACCTTAAAACTGCTAACGGGTCCAGACTTTGCGAATTTTTGTGGGGATTTTATTGATGAGATATGTGGTTGTAAGTACGACATTATTCCAAAACGTTTCGGGACATTCGATTGAAGCATAATGAAATGGATAACTTTGAGAAGGTGTCAAATTTTTTGGGCTACCCCATTTTGTTGAGGAGTATCCATATAGGAGCTGTGATGAAGGATGTCCTTACTTACAAAAAAAAATCCCCAAATGTAGTTAAAAAATTCACTGTCGTTGCCAGTCCGAATGACTTGAATTGATATTTTGAATTGGGTCAAAATGAATGAGTGAAAATTTTTTAAGTTGACAACAGCTTTAGTTTTATTTTTTAAGACATAAATCTGCGTCATCCGAGTGTGACATTAATCAAGATAAGATACCATCATTTATTGGTGTAACTAGACATTCGAGAGGGTCCCCACAAGTCACAATGAATTAGTGAAAAAGGAGCGAAAGGAGTGTAAGAGTGTGATTGATATGGTACTTGATGATGTTTAGTTGACTGATAAATGCACATTTGAAACTAGATAAATTTTTATCAGTAAACATCAAAGGATACTTTTGTTTTAAATATTGAAAATCAGAATGACCCAAACGACAATGTAAAAGCATAATAGGACATTCAGTAGACCGGAAAAGACAACAACTACTGGATGGAGTGATCTCGTCAATACTATTTTTCTCTTGGAAGAAGTAGAGTTTGGTTATCCACTTAGCAGTTTCTATCATTGTCCCCCGTACGATGATCCTGAAAGACACAAGCATCAAGAGAAAATTGAGTAACGCAATCAAGGTTATATGTCAATTCACCGACTGACAATATGTTACACTTTAACGAATGTACATGTAACACAGATTCTGGAGTCAGCTCGGCTTATAGAACAATATACATTATACCCGCAATGGAACTATAGGAGCCATCAACAATTTGAACGGTGTCTCTACCAAAGCACAGAGAATATGTCGAGAAGGCTTGAGAACATCTGGTCATGTGGTCCGTGGCACTTAAAGCAATAATCCACTGGCTGGAAGAAGCAAAAAACAGTGAGTGTCATCTGAATATTACCATGACAAACATGAGAGGTGGAAAGGCTGGAAGAGAACTGACTAGATTCAAGCAGCTTGTTCAAGTGTTCCATCTGACTCTTAATAAAGTATGGTAATTTCGGGATGTTTCAAGCACGAGCCGGTTGTACTGTCGTAGCTTTTGAGGTTGTAGCGAGACCTTTAGAACTGAGGATTTGGTCGAAGGTTTATTCGTCAGTTTCCCATGAAGCTTCCAACACTTGTCACGGGTATGATAGAGTTTGTGACAGTAATNAGAAGTAGAGTTTGGTTATCCACTTAGCAGTTTCTATCATTGTCCCCCGTACGATGATCCTGAAAGACACAATCATCAAGAGAAAATTGAGTAACGCAATCAAGGTTATATGTCAATTCACTGACTGACAATATGTTACACTTTAACGAATGTACATGTAACACAGATTCTGGAGTCAGCTCGGCTTATAGAACAATATACATTATACCCGCAATGGAACTATAGGAGCCATCAACAATTTGAACGGTGTCTCTACCAAAGCACAGAGAATATGTCGAGAAGGCTTGAGAACATCTGGTCATGTGGTCCGTGGCACTTAAATCAATAATCCACTGGCTGGAAGAAGCAAAAAACAGTGAGTGTCATCTAAATATTACCTTGACGAACATGAGAGGTGGAAAGGTCGGGAGAGAACTGACTAGATTCAAGCAGCTTGTTCAAGTGTTCCATTTGACTCTTAATAAAGTATGGTAATTTTGGGATGTTTCGAGCAGGAGCCGGTTGTACAGTCGTAGCTTCTGAGGTTGTAGCGAGACCTTTAGCAACTGAGGATTTGGTCGAAAGTTTATTCGTCGGTTTCCCATGAAGCTTTCAACACTTGTCACAGGTATGATAGAGTTTGTGAGAGTAATCACAAGTGAAGGGATTGACCCGCGATGATGAAGAGGAGGGTTGAGCACCATCAGAGACCAAGGCGGACATTTCGACTGAAGGAGTGGAAGTATCAAGCATTACAAGTTTCCGACTTTCTTTGCGATGTATCTCCATGAATGAGGTACGTGTTGAAGGAAGGGGATCCCGACCAAGAATACGACCCACCCTGAACTTCATTGAGGTCCTTATTTAGACCCTCCAAAAATTGGAACACATGATCGTTTTCCACATTTTTTTGGAGGATGGAGCGAAAGATCATCCGGAGCCCATGTGTATTACTAAAAGTAGAGCTCGCATTTCATCCATAAGGCCACCAAGTCATTGTAGTACCGAGTCACGGTTCTTAATCATTGTTTTGCCTCACATATTTTTTTGGAGACCTCATAAAGTTGGCTTGAGTTTCCTGCGTCCGAGTAGGTATCTCGAACTGTCATGCATAGTGTAGTTGCAGACGGAAGAAACAAATACGAACAGTCAGAGTTAGTCTCCATGAAATTGATCATCCACGACATGATCATAGAATTCTCCACTTCCAATGCCCCATAGGTCAAGTCAGTTTTTGGAGGTTCACGAATCTTTCCTGTGAGATGGCATCCTTATTTTGTCTCGCGTATCTTCTTGAAAACCTCATAAACTTGGCTTAAGTTTCCTACGTCCGAGTGCGTATCCCAAGTGGTCGTCCATCGTGCACTTGCAAATGGAAGAAATAGATTCGAACGACCAATCGTAGTCTCCATGAAATTGATGAGCTACGACATGACCATGAAATTCTCTACTTCCATCTTCATATACCAGATCAGTTTTCAGAGGTTCACAAATCATCCTTGTGGGATGGTTGCATTTCCCACTTCCTCTGATGTACAATGGCATGGCTTGGGACCATTAGAGAAAATTAGAGCCATTAAGTTCATGGGTGGTGATCAAAAAGTTCATGTGTTTTTTAGATCTCCATTCTGCGGAGGGATTGAGGTCGATGTCGATCCNAGTTTTCAGAGGTTCACAAATCATCCTTGTGGGATGGTTGCATTTCCCACTTCCTCTGATGTACAATGGCATGGCTTGGGACCATTAGAGAAAATTAGAGCCATTAAGTTCATCGGTGGTGATCAAAAAGTTCATGTGTTTTTTAGATCTCCATTCTGCGGAGGGATTGAGGTCAATGTCGATCCTCCGGTGGACTCAAAGTCATCGTCGTGAGAAGGCTTGGTGGTAGAGGAGACCGTCATGATTCTGACTGAGCCAAAGGTGTTGTTGTGTCGTTGAAACATAGGAAGATTTTGGCTGCAGGAGGAAGAACCAACTATGGTGGTTCATGCAGGGGATAGATATGGTCAATGTCGATCCTGGAGGGAGACTGGGTCGGTTGGAGGAAGGTCCAACGGCTGGAAGGTTGTTCCCGAGGAAGATCAGGTCGGCTGGAGGGATATCCGGTCGGCAGGAAAAATGCAACAGGAAGGCCTGCAGGTGGCCGGCGGCTAGGGAAGAGTCCCGATGGCAGGTAGGTTTAGAACCATGGCTATGATACCCAGGTGAACTTTTGAGAATATAGCATGTTTAGTTTCACTGATGAGGAAAGGGGTATGCATGCACATTACAAGACTCATATAATAGGAAAGACATAAATTTAGAAATACATCAAATAGGAAACACATAAATATGATAAAGGAAGTAAGTGAAGGCTCATAAATCAAAATAGTAACAGCTAATAAGGCTAATAATTCTAGTATATTTAAATATTCTAAATATAATTTTGGTGTAAAGTGCCAAAATAGTCATATGCTATTTACATGAGGTCATTTTAGTCTAAATTTTATTAATGTGCTAAATTAATCTCCAGACTCTTTAAATGAGGGCTGAAATAATCTTTATTTGGGACTATTTTAACTCTTATTAATAGAAGTTGGGGACTATGCTGGTATTTTTATAAACTCGGGGTTAAAATGTCCTGCTGGGAAGAGCCAGGGGACTTTTCTCTATAATTTTGGATTGATTGTTTTATATAAAATGTCACNTTAATCTCCAGACTCTTTAAATGAGGGCTGAAATAATCTTTATTTGGGACTATTTTAACTCTTATTAATAGAGGTTGGGGACTATGCTGGCATTTTTATAAACTCGGGGTTAAAATGTCCTCCTGGGAAGAGCCAGGGGACTTTTCTCTATAATTTTGGATTGATTGTTTTATATAAAATGCCATATTTGGTTGTTTTTGCAATTAGCACCTATATATTGTGAGAATTGTACCAAAATGACCTTGTTCTTGCAGCTGCAAAGGATTCAGCCATGGGAATGAGCAGCGGATGGGAGAGATTTGATTTCAACAAGGATGCACCACTTGATGATGACAGTGATGAAATTGAGGGTGAGCTATTTTTTATCATATTATCTTTATGGAAAATTTACCTATATACCACTTAATGCCTATGTATTTACATATCTAACACCTAAACCTCGATTTTTACATATATGTCACCTTACACATGCATGAAAAGATGTATTTCACTTCTTAAAAATGAAAATAGTTGTATTTTTGATGTGATATGAAAATTTTGAGTGGTGTAAATGTAAGAAGTAAAGTTTAGATGTTAGATATGTAAATACATAGGAATTGGATGGTATGTATGTAAATGCCCCTTATTGAGAATTCCATGGTGTAAGTCAGTGCAATGTACCTTATGCTATTACCTAATTTTCCACAGTTAATAATATATTTACTTTAGAACTATAGAATCAAGCTGAAACAACACTTCCTTCATAAGCTATATTTGTGGTTTTTTCTTTTTTTTTTTCTGATTTTTCCTATTTTCCCTTTCAAGCAGGAAAGATGTTTTGTATGACATTCTCCAATATAAGAACTATTTCCAAGATACAATAGAAATTTGGGGCATTTACGTATATACCGCCTAATTCTTATGTATTTACATACCTGCACCTAAACTTTACATTTTTTTCATTTTCACCCAAATCTTTCATATTTAANGCTCGCATTTCATCCATAAGGCCACCAAGTCATTGTAGTACCGAGTCACGGTTCTTAATCATTGTTTTGCCTAACATATTTTTTTGGAGACCTCATAAAGTTGGCTTGAGTTTCCTGCGTCCAAGTAGGTATCTCGAACTGTCATGCATAGTGCAGTTGCAGACGGAAGAAACAAATACGAACGGTCAGAGTTAGTCTCCATGAAATTGATCAGCCACGACATGATCATAGAATTCTCCACTTCCAATGCCCCATAGGTCAGGTCAGTTTTTGGAGGTTCACGAATCTTTCCTGTAAGATGGCATCCTTATTTTGTCTCGCGTATCTTCTTGAAGACCTCATAAACTTGGCTTAAGTTGCCTACGTTCGAGTGCATATCCCAAGTTGTCGTCCATCGTGCACTTGCAAATGGAAGAAATAGATTCGAACGACCGATCGTAGTCTCCATGAAATTGATGAGCTACGACATGGCCATGAAATTCTCTACTTCCATGCTTCATATACCAGGTTAGTTTTCAGAGGTTCACAAATCATCCTTGTGGGATGGTTGCATTTCCCACTTCCTCTGATGTACAATGGCATGGCTTGGGACCATTAGAGAAAATTAGAGCCATTAAGTTCATCGGNGTTGTTAGATATCTAAGTGCATAAGAATTGTGGGGTATTCCTAGGGATATTTAGATGCACACAGACCGCACAATTCATATGTTTTTTTTATATATTTAACGCCCAAAGTTTGATATTTACACTTATCACCTCGGTGTCATAAACATAAGCATGATGAGGTGTGTTTCACTTTCAAAGGCAGTGATTGTGATATTTTTATATGTAACTTCAAAAACTTGAGTGTCATAGATGTAAATATGAATGTTTAAGTGTTAGATGTGTAAATACATAATAATTGTGCGGTATGTATGTAAATCCCTCTTCCTACAAATAAATAAGACTTTCCATGCTGCAGGCAAAACGTGAGGAACAGATCAAAGCGGCGCATGACGAAGCGATGTTTGGAGCTTCGACAATATCGCCAGTCATCACAGAATCTGAAACCAGTAAAGATGCAGAGAAGAGTGGCAACGAAAATCAACCGAAAAATCTTCTGATAAGCGATAAGGCGAATTACTGGAATACATTGTATTTATTTATTTATTAATAGAAGCAAATTAATAGTTTTAAGTGTTAGAAATGTTATCTGGGATGGGTTGCAGGTGCTGGCGATGCAGCAGGGCTCTTGGCGAGATAGAGCTGGGAGATTTAAGAGTGGATTTTGATTGATAACAAAGAGAAAACTTTCTTCATAAATGGCTGCAGTCCTCTGGTAAGTGCAGAATATTTATAAGAAGGTATTTGTATGATTTTAAGAATGCCATCAAACGATGCAAATCAAATATATTATGAAGAGATCTATTAGAAGATATTTCGTTTCTGTATAAAGAAATTGATGAAAATATTCGTTGTTGATTCGTAGGACTGTGAATGCGCCGAGCTTGAGCTGGCTCAGTTTTGACTCTAGTTCAGCTTGTTTGTAATTAGTTATGTTCAACTTTAAGTCGTGTTTGAAATTGTTCATAAACATTGTGTTCATATTTGGCTCAATTTATATATTCTCGTTCTTGTTCAGGCCGTGGACTGCTTGAAATTTGTTCTTGTCAATTAACTAGAAGAATAGATGTAATGCGTTGAATTCGAATATGCAGCATTTCCAAGCAATAAAAAATATAAAACAACATGAATTGTGATATGAGCTTAAAAATTTTGTTCGCTAATGATTTTTTTTTGTCAGCCATAGTGATTAATAAGGTGTGTCTAAAGTTATAGATGGATATTTTATAAGGTTTATATATATACAAATAAAAAATAATGGTTGTAAATTGATAGATTAAAGGTTTAATTATGTCACATGTAAATGCATGGTTTTAGCAGNCTCAGTTTTGACTCTAGTTCAGCTTGTTTGTAATTAGTTATGTTCAACTTTAAGTCGTGTTTGAAATTGTTCCTAAACATTGTGTTCATATTTGGCTCAATTTATATATTCTCGTTCTTGTTCAGGCCGTGTACTGCTTGAAATTTGTTCTTGTCAATTAACTAGAAGAATATATGTAATGTGTTGAATTCGAATATGCAGCATTTCCAAGCAATAAAAAATATAAAACAACATGAATTGTGATATGAGCTTAAAAATTTTGTTCGCTAATGATTTTTTTTTGTCAGCCATAGTGATTAATAAGGTGTGTCTAAAGTTATAGATGGATATTTTATAAGGTTTATATATATATACAAATAAAAAATAATGGTTGTAAATTGATAGATTATTGGATTATTATATTAGTTTTTACATTTTTCTTTCATTCGTTTTTTGAAGGCTTGCTGAAATATCAAATTTTATGATAAAACCAGACCCTTATTTTTTATTTGTATCAAATTCGCAAAGGTTTAATTATGTCACATGTAAATGCATGGTTTTAGCACTTTAAAAATCATCTGGGTGTTAAGTTTTCCAAATCGCAATCATTAAGTGTTATGAATGTAATATATGAGAAATTTGTATATTTACATATCTAATCCCAAAACTTGATATTTAAATGCATACCAGTCAAATTTTTTTTATTATATAAAAAAAATGCCATTATTGCTAACTCTTTTGAAGTGAAATAAGCTTATAACACTATGGAAATATCAAATTTTAGGTGTTAGATGTATAAATACATAAGAACTGTGTAGTATGTATGTAAATTTCCCTTTAATTCCTATCAAAAGCTCTTTCAAATTTCTAACGTGCAGAAGGCTAACATAAAACGAAAGAGGAATAAATATATTACATATTAACCAAACTCCATGCAGACTATATAATTCATTATACTCTTTATCGCAAATCTTTTGGAGACCAAATATTTTAAAAATTATAATAAATTTATTTTTAGTTAAAATAATGTTATATAATATACTATGTGAGATCATATGCAGCAAATTAAATAAATAAAATAGTACAAAACATAAGCTCAAATTGTGCCAAGTATAAAATAATTGCTTCATTAACTTGAAATAAAAAGTACAAAAATTCGAGGTTAACTCTACTTAATCAATACATCATCAAGCATGATAGCATGTAAATAAAAAATTAAATTTTAATTATAAAATTCTAGCTAAAACAAATTTTTGAATGATATTAGTAATCAATTTAAAGATAAAATAATCTTTTTTAGCGTAATTATTAACTAAAAAATAACAAATTAAAAGTTAAATAAAGAAAAGGAAGACTTACATACATACCACTCAATTCCTATGTGCGTCTTATTTATTTCATACACGTTCACCTTTACCTGTAGACAAAGATTTAATTCACATTTTAAAACTTAAAATGACGATATTTGACGTTGCTTGATAACGTTTTGAGTTGCGTCTTATTACTATTTGTGCATTGTGATCTCTGAACCTGACGTGCTGTCTTATTTGTAATTTAAATAAAATGCCTGCTTTCATCATAAAATCTTATTTTGACGACATCAATATTTCAATTCAACATATTTAGTAAAACATTGATTTGTCCGCATTCATATTTGAAGCATCTTCAATTTATTTTATTTTTTTTCCTTTTTTTTANTTTAAATAAAATGCCTGCTTTCATCATAAAATCTTATTTTGACGACATCAATATTTCAATTCAACATATTTAATAAAACATTGATTTGTCCGCATTCATATTTGAAGCATCTTCAATTTTTTTTTTTTTTTTTCCTTTTTTTTTTTATTCATTATGTAAGTCAAGTAATAAAGAAAAAGTAATAAAGAAAACTCAAAAACAACACTTCCGATTATAGTTTCTGATTTAGACAAATGTATTATAAGTAAATTATTTATATATATTATTAAGCGACATCATTCATCTACTTGTTCCAAATATCCATATGACTCACCACGTCTTGCCATTTTTTAAAACAGCCTCTCTTTTTCACTCGAGTCGAGTTTAAAATTATGATGATAATTTCAAAATTAATTACAACCGACAAAATATTATATTTATTTATATATTTATTTATAACAAATTTACATGTATACCTCACTAAAAAATCGGGACAATTACANTTTTTTAAAACAGCCTCTCTTTTTCACTCGAGTCGAGTTTAAAATTTATGATGATAATTTCAAAATTAATTACAACCGACAAAATAGTATATTTATTTATATATTTATTTATAACAAATTTACATGCATACCTCACTACAAAATCGGGACAATTACGTAAGCAGCCAAACCATTGCTATTTAGCAATCAATCACACCCTCTTTCATCCAAATATCAAAATTCAAGATAAAACCCCAACTCCTGCTTTTCAATTTTTTATTAAATTCTCAATTATTCGATGCATCTATTTAGTAGTTTAAAAAATCAATTAAGTGTCTAATTTAGAGCCCGTTTTTGGCAGTTTATTAGTGTGGTGGTGTTTTGAAAACGCACCTGATCTGTTTGGGTAAACTGANCTTTTCAATTTTTTATTAAATTCTCAATTATTCGATGCATCTATTTAGTAGTTTAAAAAATCAATTAAGTGTGTAATTTAGAGCCCCTTTTTTTGCAGTTTATTAGTGTGGTGGTGTTTTGAAAACGCACCTGATCTGTTTGGGTAAACTGAATTTTGGTAGCTTATGTGTTTTCAAAATGTTGAAAACGTCGTTTTCACACCGCACCTATCTAAGTGTGGTTGCGGTTTGGTTTTTTCAAAAAAAAAATAAAAATTTTTAATAACAACTGTACCTAGCTTATCAGCAGACTATTTTTAATCAGCTTATCAGCAGATTATTCAATAAGCTATAACTACCCCAAAGAGACCCTTATAAATATTAATGTTTTTAGTGTTTTGTATGTAAAATTTTGGGCATGTATATATATAAGGGTAAGAAGAGTAACGGATTGATATTAGAAAGAAACTTGAAGAGAAGGATGAGGGAAGGGAAAGGAAGGAGTAACAGGTTGCTGCCATCACTAGTGTGCTTCTTCAAGCTAGCTGATGATGTGGACTGTTTCCTAATGGCTATTGGCTGCGTTGGGGCCATCTTCAATGGCCTTTCACAGACCACCTTGAACATTCTATTCGCTCTGGTTTTCAACGATATTGGCACCTATCCTTCTCCAGATTTCATGCACAGAATAAAAAATAATGCCCTCCGATTCCTCTACCTGGGAGCAGCTTCTTTTGTTGCAGCATTCCTTGGTACTCAAATGACCAACCTATATTGTTTTCATAACCATATATCATCATGAATCATGACGTCTTGATCGAATATGTAGAGGGGTATTGTTGTACGATGACGGCGGAGCGCCAGGCGGCAAGGATGCGTGCGCGGTATTTGAAGGCGGTGATGAGACAAGATGTGGGCTATTTCAATGCCGAAACGACCACCGCGGAGATCGTCAACGTGATCTCCAACGACTCCCTTGTCATCCAAGATGTTCTCGGTGAAAAGGTCAGTTTGTTTGTCATATGGTGAAAGTGATTGCTAGACATGGTTGTGAAATATTGTATGATAATGTCATTTTTTACTATTATTGATACTATTGATTGTGTGAAGTGCAGGCGCCAAATTTTATAATGAATTGTTCGACGTTCTTGGGGAACTACATAGTTGCATTCGTTCTATTGTGGCGGCTGGCAGTGGCGGCAACCCCGAGTTTGTTATTGCTGATTATTCCTGGCCTGATTTATGGACGGGTTTTACTACGTTTGGCTCCAAAGATTCAAGTGGAGTATGACAAGGCTGGTGCAATTGTAGAGCAGGCTCTTTCGGCCATTCGAACGGTTTATTCCTCCACGGCAGAGCTCTATGTAATTTCAGCTTTCTCAACCGCACTCGATCGCACAGTCCAGCTCGGCCTCCGTCAAGACTTTATCAAAGGCCTTGCAGTAGGCAGCAATAATGTCTGCTTCGGGGTCTTTGCCTTCCTTTACTGGTATGGTGGACGCTTGGTCGAAAATCATGGCGCTAAAGGTGGCACCGTTGTTAGTGTTGCCGTGTGCCTTGTGCATGGTGGCCAAACACTTGGCATATGCCTTTCAAATGTTAAGTACTTAGTGGAGGCAATTAATGCAATGGAGAAGATCTCAGAGGTGATAGAACGAAGACCTATGATCGACATGGAGAATAATATGGGAGATGAGATAGAGGAATTGAAGGGGGAGGTGGAATTCAGGGAGGTGGGATTCTCATATTCAATGAGGCCTGCAACAAATGTTTTTGAGGGGTTCAATTTGAGAGTGGAGGCTGGTAAAAAGATAGCACTGGTGGGAGAGAGCGGGTCAGGAAAATCGACGACAATATCGCTGCTACAGAGATTTTATGATCCAACTGCAGGTGAGATATTACTCGACGGAGTGAACATAAAGAAGCTGAGGTTGAATTGGCTCAGGGCACAGATGGGGCTCGTGAGCCAGGAACCAATGCTCTTTGCAACTTCCATAAAGGAGAACATCTTGTTTGGCAAAGAAGGTGCGACGATGGAGGAGGTTGTCGCAGTTGCCAAAGCTGCAAATGCAGATGAATTCATCTCCCTGCTGCCATCGGGATATGACACACTGGTACATTTATTCATTTCTTTTAAGAAACTATAAAGTGTAATGGGATATGACTTCTCGTTGACTAAAGCAAATCCACTTAGAGAAAGAGAGACCAACATGATAGATTTGGAACATATTGCACTGAGTTTTAGATTTTGAACATATTGCACTGAGTTAAGGGAGCCAAATTGAATTAGTTTTTTTCTAGAAAAAGTTTTTATTAGGTGGGATCACCTAACAATAAGTACGGAACCATTTGAAATATATGATGCAAATAGCACCATAGGCATAAAACCTGTTGGGTAGTTCTTAAACTAGTTGTAGGGGTTTTACCATCATTTAGGAGGGCATCCTCTACACAGCTGACAAGTGAGACATGACACTATTCAACTAGTTTTTCCTCTTTTAACTATCCAGAGGGCCGAATGTTGACTTTAAAGGTGATGCATGGAAAAGTCTGCATGTCCTTTATTCAAATAACCTATGCAATTAGTTCAAGTGGCTTCTAAAAACCAAGTTGGGCATGTCATAAATTATGTAGTGATGTGAACAAGAGAGCAATATTGAGACTAAGCCTCATGAAGGTCGCTTTCTTGGGAACACTTATACAAACAATAATATATATCAACTCATCATACCCACATTATGGGTAAGTTTGAGTTGTCAATATTTTTATTACGATCATTTATCTAGCAAACTTCAAATTACTAAATTATTGTCTTGATCGTTCTTTGCTAATAAAAACTCTGAATGTGGTGCAGGTAGGTGAGAGAGGTATTCAACTATCTGGTGGGGAAAAGCAGCGGATTGCCATTGCACGAGCACTCATCCGATCCCCAAAGATACTTCTACTAGATGAGGCTACCAGTGCATTAGACACCATGTCTGAGCTTGCCATTCAAGAAGCTCTTGATGTTGCTACTATTGATCGCACCACAATTATCATCGCTCATCGCCTCTCCACAATTCGTAATTCTGACACCATCTACGTCATCCAATCGGGTCAAGTCATCGAATCCGGCTCTCATAATCATCTCATAAACATCACTAATGGTCACTACTCTTATTTTCTTCACCTTCAAGAATTGCAAAAATGTGCAAAGTCCATGGGAGTCAATGAAGCTAACTCCACCACCAGTTTTTCTTACTCCCATAGAAGCCATAACTTTAGTCGCTCAACGATCTTTCAAGGTAATTGTGTTGGCGATAAAATGGAAAACATGAAGGGCGCAAAAATACGTGCACCATCATTCTGGTTTCTATTACTCATGAACACACCGGAATGGCGCCATATGTTATTAGGGGTTGTGTGTGCTGCGTTCGATGGACTACCCTACATAGTAAATTCATATTCCATGAGTAGCATACTAACAATTTATCTTGATAAGGATAAGTCAGATATTACCACAAAGATAAGAATTTATTGCCTAATCCTATTGGTAATATCAGTGTTGGCCTTTGTTGTTTATGTTCTCAAGGATTATAGTTTTTCCATCATGGGTCAATATTTAACAAAGAGAATTAGGGAGGCTATGCTTTCTAAGTTGTTAATGCTTGAAGTGGGGTGGTTTGATCAAGAAGAGAACTCTACTGGGGACCTCTGTTCAAAGATATCCAAAGACGCTCGTGTGATACAATCACTGGTTGGAGATCGCTTGTCTCTTATGATACAGACAATATCCACAATAATGATCGCCTATACAATAGGGCTTGTAATCTCATGGAAACTTGCCTTAGTTATAATCTCCATGCAACCGATTGTCATTGCATGCTACTACACCAAAAGTGTGCTTTTAAAGGAGTTATCACGCAAAAGATTGAGCGCTCAATCAAATAGCAACAGATTAGCTATGGAAGCTATTCAAAATATTCGCACTATCACTAGCTTTTCTTCGCAAGACCACATCCTTCGTCTCTTTATGCTCGCACTGGATGGCCCGCACCAACAAGGCATTCAACACTCTTGGTTTGCTGGCACTCTTCTTGGCTTCTCGCAAGTTATTGGTAATTGTTCGTGGGCCATTTCCTTTTGGTACAGTGGCATCCTGCTCTCCAAGGGCTCCATTACCACCAAAGCCTTATTGCAAACCTTGGCGATCCTCTGCAAAACTTCACGTACGATAGCTGACGCAGGTGCTATGACAACAGACCTCACTAATGGCATCAGCTCAGCTGCAGTTGTATTATCAATTCTTGAACGAGACACACAAATTGATCCTGATTGTCATGAGGGTCACAAAGCTGACTCCATCAAAGGTGTAATTGAATTTCGTAACATCTTTTTTTCCTATCCATCTCGCCCTGAAGTGTTGGCCCTTAAACACTTCTCCATATCATTTGAGGAGGGCCAATCCACTGCACTCGTGGGCCCCAGTGGCTCCGGCAAATCCACTATCATCGGTCTTATTCAGCGATTCTACGACCCATTGGACGGAGAGGTGTGTATCGATGGTCGAAACATTCAAGCCTATCATTTGCGATCATTGAGAAGGCATATTGCATTGGTGGGGCAAGAACCAACTTTGTTCATTGGTACAATAAAGGAGAATATTTTGTATGGAGTAGAGGATGCAAGTGATGCGGAGGTGGAGGCAGCAGCGCGAATAGCTAATGCGCATGACTTCATATGTGGGCTAAAAGATGGGTACAATACAAATTGTGGGGAGAAAGGGCTGCAATTATCTGGCGGGCAGAAGCAACGGGTTGCAATTGCAAGAGCAATACTAAGAAATCCAAGTATCTTGCTCTTGGATGAAGCAACAAGTGCGTTGGATGGAGAAGCAGAGAAGCTTGTACAGGAGGCCTTGGAGAGGGTGATGAGAGGAAAAACCACGGTTGTGGTGGCACATAGGCTCGGCACCATCAAGAATTGTGACTTAATTGTTGTACTCGAAAATGGCCTTTTAGTTGAGAAAGGAGATCATGCATCACTAATGGAAATGAATGAAAAGTATTTTGGATTGGTCAACTTGCAGCTTCGCCAAGACAAGTAATTTAATATAAACAATATTTTATAGATCAATATGCTAAACATATTTTTTAATGGTATGTTATAGAAACACACACAATGCACAAAAAAGGATGATAATTAAAATGTGGCCAGCAGAATTATTATAGAAAATATTTTTCTTTTATAAGTTTGATTTTGCTTTTAGAGGTTTTCTTCATTTTTTTTTTTTTTACAGTTGTGTTCAATGATGTGGATTGTAAATTGAATTGTATGTGAAGGGAACATTTTATAGTGCATTTCTGCCTTAGTGTTCTTGAATCATTTTACTGAACTTTGTCAACACTTAAGCATATGCCACAGAGATGGCTACCTCATTATAACGCCGAAAAAAATTTTCAGAATTAGAATTCAGTCAAAACTTTTATTTTCTTCTATATAATAATTTGTTATTACCTTTCTTCATAATTTGAATACTAATTCAAAGTGATAAACTAGACAATTTTGCATTGGGATCTGTCGAAATATTCGAAGTAGACATCAACACTTCAATATCAATGACAATAACCTATCAACAACAACAACAACAACAACAAAGCCTTAATCCCACTACGTGGGGTCGGCTACATGAATCCTTTTTCTCCATTGTGTCCTATTTTGTGTCATATTTTCATTTAGTTCTAGTAAATTAAGATCATTTTTAATACAATAAGCCCAAGTCTTCCTAGGCCTACCTCTGCCTTTCTAAACACAAGTCGAATTTAAAACATCTACTCTCCTAATTGGATCATCTAATGGTCGACGTTTAATATGACCAAACCATCTAATGGTCGAATTTAAAATGAAAATAACCTATCAATCAAATAAAATAGGAAATTTTTAATGAGATTAAAGCTACAATTAAATAAGAGGTTGAGAAGATGCTAAAACCCTAATTCATTGAAGAATAACAATCTACTAAGTGGGTTTTAAAATTCTTGATGGTTAAGAAAGTCAGTGGGAGCTAGAAAATGCACGCTTATTGTGGGCTTTGAAAATTCACAATCGCTCCCCAAGACAACTCTCTGCATTTATTTTGAGAAAGAGAGATTTGGAGGGTTGGAGGGTTGAATTTTCAGAAGGCTGATTGGATTGTAGATAAGACATTACCCAAAAATTTCCCTCATTTTGCAAGAAATTTTTTATTTGCGATTTCCCATAGGCGCAAGCCCCTGTGGTTAATTACCACTCCAGATAACGGGAGAGCACTTTTGATTAAGGTTGGTCATTAAGAAGTGAATACTCATCATATAATAGCAGCGGACAAGATTTAAATTGCAGAATTCGTCACTTGAAGCTTAAAGCGGATGGTGGGTTAATGAAGACTAAACCCGATCAAAATCTCATGGTTCCTTCATCCCAGGTCGTCATGACCCCTGATCTATTTTGTCAAAGAAGGTAGTCGACCCAACCTGACAGATGATTCTTATCAACAACCATGAGTTGTGTCGTCCAAGAAATCCTTGATCTGGGGTGGACAAACTTAAGTCGACCTTAGCTAACATAAGGTTTTATATCAATCAATTGTATCATTAAGATTCACAACTCAAAGGGTAGAAGACCGTTGAGAAACATACGGGCTGTCATAGTGACCATAATATAATGGTGTCATTTGATGACAACCACCCGATCAGAGGACTCTGGTCCTAACTGCTATTTTGAGGTGTTATTTGGTGACAGAAACACGCTGACAGAGAACTCGGGTCACATCTTAACTAGCATTTCATTACTTTAATTTTGAATATATTGATACATTTGATATGACTTTCGCACTTTGTGAGCTGAAATTAATCAAAAGTTTGTCACCCTCAACAACTTACTGGAATGACGGATGGATTTTGTTTTTAGCTTTTAAGTAATTCAATTTTGACTTGAATATTTGGTTGGTTACTTTGAAAATCTTGATTTAAAAGATTGATCCTCCGGTTGAAAACTTCGATAAACATGGTCATCATCGGAGTATTGGAACATTTAAAATATTTATATTTGAAAGGGGTACTTAATTTTGTTAGTTTAAGATTTTCAATGTATAGGTCTCGTTGACTCCTATCTTTTGTAGTTATGAGGATCAGACTAGGCGATTTGGACTTGTAAATTTTCATCTTAGGATTTGGACATTTATTAGGGTTTACTGGACTCGTCAACTCCACTCCTTACGAGGAGCGGAATTGAACTAGTGGGGTGAGACTTACAACTCTTTCCTATAAATAAGGCAGCCCGATTTGCGCACAGCATTCTCAAACCTAATATTTGAACGTTCTATATATTGGTTGGAGCACATTTGGGTTTTTAACTTTTGTTTATATAGCCACCTTAAAGCATACATAGCTCAGGAGTATCTCAAGTGGTACTCATCTAAGCCTTAAAAGTGTGGCTCATATTTCAAGATGTCTCATTAACTTAAGATATAACACAAAGCTACAAATGTTTAAGTTATTTGGAATTCAAAATGTTTGCAAAAGTATTATGATTTTAGGCTTTAAATGCCCTGCCTTTTGTTTGTTAGTCGGAGTGTTGCAAATTTGGTGACGGATTATTAAAATTTTAAAAGACTTCATATCCCTATAGGAGCCCAAGTTTGAATTGCTTGAATTCAAAATATTTTTTTAAGTTTTCTGAGCTTAAATTTTAAAATCTGATTTTTAATATTTATAAGCCCTAAATCTTTATATTTTAAGAGTCATAACTTTAAATTTTTTAAAACCTAAAGACCCTAAATATTAAAAAGCCCAAGTCCCGACACTTTAAACCCTGAAGCCTGAAATTTTGAAAACTCGAGTTTACAAGTCATTTTAAAGTAAAGTATATCTTTAGCTGAATATGCAGGCTTATAACGTGAAGACCAACTTTGGTTGACGTCACCTCTTGCTTGTTGTCACTCATTTTGCTTGGAGATTGAACTTGTTATTTGCGCTTTGCTTTTTATTTTGATTGACTAGTTGACGTTTTTATTTTAGTACTTTTGAAATTTCAGAGCTTCTTTTGTCCTGATTTCTTCGGTCCTTCGGTTCTAACTTTGTGCTTTGGCGGACTTATTGAAGTTTGACCTGAATTGTCTCTAAAACTTATCAGGTGGATGAGTATGCCTTAGGTCCTAGCTTTGTGCTTTGATGGAGTTGTTGAAAGAATTGACCTAAATAGTCTCAACAAACTTG
>JXCR01147580.1:108259-123875 GCA_002079205.1 Phalaenopsis hybrid cultivar | reverse complement strand
GCTTAAACTTATAAAGTTGAATATGCATGAAACTTGACAGTCTTTGTCATCAGACTAAAAAAAATGGGCCTCTTCACTGCGGCCGTTTTTATGGTTTATTGAGTGAAGAGAATTGTCAGTGACTCGACCATATTTGAGTTTGTTAAGTCCAACCTTCAAGACCTACTTGAGTCTTATACTTAGACTACATAAAATTTGTGCTTTTTCAATTTAACAGACTTAACCTTATATAATTGGGAGTCTCCTTTCTTATATCACCAGGTCCTGGAACTTGTATAGTCGAGAATGTTTTAGCTCTACTGCAATCCATCAATCTATTGAGAAAATCTCCTTGACCTGGATCACTTGAACTCGTTAAACTANATTTAACAGACTTAACCTTATATAATTGGGAGTCTCCTTTCTTATATCACCAGGTCCTGGAACTTGTATAGTTGAGAATGTTTTAGCTCGACTGCAATCCATCAATCTATTGAGAAAATCTCCTTGGCCTGGATCACTTGAACTCGTTAAACTGGATGAGTTTGGGAACTAGATAACTCTCATCATAGACTAACAAGATATGGACTATCTTACTACGGTCATATTTATGACTTGTTAAGTAAGAAGAGCTTGCTCCTTCACTACGGTCATTTTTGTGGCTTGTTAAATAAACTGAGCTATCAGCAACTCCGCCATGTTTTGGGCTTGTTGAGTCCGACCATTTTGACCCACTTGAGCCATAGACATGAGTAGTGGTAGAGCTTATATATTTCCAATTTAACTTGTTAAAGCTTGCAAATCTCAAAGACTTATCGGCTAAACCGTCAAATTATTGGTTAATAAAAGAGAAAAATCATTGTCTTATATATTTTTTGGCAAGTAATTTGTTTCTTAAGCAGATTCATACCCCACAAACTGCCCGTCACCCGCATCACAGAGATTATCAGGAGAGGTATGATGAACCTTATCTGTCGTTGAAGCAAATACTTGTAGTCACTCAGAACATGTAGTTGAAGGAGTTTGAGGTACGATCATGTAATTTGAATTAAATTTATAAATTTGATTTAATTTTTTATAATAAAACATGGATTATTTTTTACGTTACGTAGGTCCTTCACCTAGCTCCCAGAGCACCACCACTAAATACGTTGAATTTCAAGATTCGGGGCAGGCATCGCCTGACCGACATGTTCACGACAGCCCGCCGGAGGGGCGAGCAGCATGCCTTGATTGGCGAGGGGCTCTGGGATTAGTTGACTGCAGCTTGGGTCACTCATTGTATGAGGAGGAGGCGGACGAACCGGGCGAACCGGGCGAACCAAGCGATAGAGGGGGCTAAAGGAGTTGCGCTCCATATTGGTGAATCGGTCCCCTATACGGAGCACTACAAAAAGCTGGTAAGATTTTTTTAAATATTTAAACATGAATCCAATCTTTCGAGTAATTTTTTAGCGCTAACTTTTTTTGTATGCTACACAAGCCAAAAGAGTTGAGTCTGCTAACTCCGTTGTGGAGTTGCATGTTCGAACTCATATGTGTCCGGGGACTGCGCAGTGGGTCTTAAAGCATTCCTGGCGGGTTGCTGTGAGTTCAAAATCTTAAATTAAAAATTTATTTTCACTCTGACAGTTGAAAGTGTCAATTAAACNTCCCAGAGCACCACCACTAAATACGTTGAATTTCAAGATTCGGGGCAGGCATCGCCTGACCGACATGTTCACAACAGCCCACCGGAGGGGCGAGCAGCATGCCTTGATTGGCGAGGGGCTCTGGGATTAGTTGACCGCAGCTTGGGTCACTCATTGTATGAGGAGGAGGCGGACGAACCGGGCGAACCGAGCGATAGAGGGGGCTAAAGGAGTTGCGCTCCATATTGGTGAATCAGTCCCCTATACGGAGCACTACAAAAAGCTGGTAAGATTTTTTTAAATATTTAAACATGAATCCAATCTTTCGAGTAATTTTTTAGCGCTAACTTTTTTTGTATGCTACACAAGCCAAAAGAGTTGAGTCTGCTAACTCCGTTGTGGAGTTGCATGTTCGAACTCATATGTGCCCGGGGACTGCGCAGTGGGTCTCGGAGCATTCGTGGCAGGTTGCTGTAAGTTCAAAATCTTAAATTAAAAATTTATTTTCACTCTGACAGTTGAAAGTGTCAATTAAATGTTGGTTTTCATTATCCAGGAGGAGTTCGAGCAGCTCCAGAAGAGGCACTTGGCCACTCAAGCCCAAACTGACGCCACCAGCAATATTACTTAGTCTACCATTGCGCAGCCCGAGTACGAGCTTTTGACGCAGGCGATAGGGAGGAAGAAGGGGAAAGTTTATGGTATTGGAATGAAGGGCATAGCCTTCAAGGTCGAGCTTTCGCATGGCCCCGTTCTTTGTTCCCCGAGCTCCTCATAGCCAAACCATGAGGCACTTGTCAGGCATGCAGCTGCAATGAACGAAGAGATCTGTCAGTTGCGCAAGCAGATGCTACAAAACAAACATAGAGTGGAAGACTTTATAGCGCGCATGGCGGAGACCTCAGCAGATAGCCGGCGCAAGCAGCCGATAACATCCGTGCAGCAGGAGTGGGATGGAGATGAGTAATTTTTTTTTTTAATGTTTTCTTTTATTTATAGGCATTATGTTAAACATTTGATGTAAATTTTTTGGAATTAACTTTACTCTTCTTATCCGGGATAATTTATGACAACACCTTCCTTTTATTAATGAAATTGTTTAGAGATTTGATATGTGATATAACTATGCTTAATGTGGCCTGTGAGGTGAGAATATGCTTTTGTGCAGATTGTGAAAATGTAATTGATTCTCTAAATTTTTTTCTATGCTACAGGTTTGCATTGGATATGCGTCTATTTTCGCACGCAAAATCAAACAAGATATCTACAATAATTTTTCGTCATTCTATGATATTTTCCGACGCAAATGAGATGGTAATCTGAAGCTAAGATTCATCGTCGAAAATTTTAAAATACAAATTTTGACGCACATTACATATGGACAAATTATTTGCGTCGGAATATTTCCACATAAATTAGATGTAAATAAAATTAATGACCCCAATTTAACTTCAAAAAAAATCCGACGCTAACCTTTAAATATCGTTGGATTTGCGTCTACTTTAAATATCGTTGAAAGTGCATTATGTCTCTAGTCATGTAGATTATTTATTTGAAATCATGGTATAAAAGTTGTATCAAAGGATAGATAACATAATAAGAGCAATTATTAGATCATAAAAGTAGATATAAAACATATAGATTGGACTAAGTAGAACTCAATCATTTCCGAAGGATAGTAGAGCAACTATTGAAATATAAACTAGAGCAACAAGCCCTCTTTGAAAAAAAAAAAGTCAACAAAAAATGAAAAGAAGATGATAAACTGCAAGTAATTTACTATTATACCATTAAACTTCTTTGTCATATATTACGAGTTATAAATGAAAGATGAAAATAAATGTTTGTACATTAGTAGCTAGAAGTAATCATTTTGATTTGAGTTGGTCGGTCCTAATTGAAGCTTTTTGTCACAATCCATTAGTTGTAGAGAATTTGCAATAAAAGTGGTTGCTTCATGTGTTAATAGATAAGGAGAGGAGGAACACATGTTACTGTTGCAATTACCTCCCCTAAAAATGATAGGCGGAGACCGGAGTGTCGACTTATTGTGAAGCCTGCAAAATCGTTGAGTTGAAAGAGTCTTTGTAAGCATGTAAGCGAGTTAATCATGTGAATGAATGTGATAGACTTTTACTTCCTTTGGTTTAATGTGCTCATGGATGAAATGGTAATTTATTTACATATCTTTGTTTTATGCATGGAAAACACGGTTTTGGCTATTGTCATTGCATAGATGTTATCAAATATAAGGGAATAGGTTATTGGATTGATATATGAAGCTCTTGCAAAAGCCCACAAATCCATATAATGTCAAAAGCAGTTGAGGACACTGCTCTATATTCGGCTTCGATAAAAGATCATGCTATTGTAGATTGTTTCTTGAAATGCCAAGCAATTACTAGTGATAGATCAACAATCACTTGGCTTGCCTAATCAAAGTCAAAGCATGTATTTAGATGTAAATCTCCTAATTGAATTGGTATAAAAATGGTGATCGTTCTTTTGATATACCTTAGAATACAACAACAAAAACAACAAAGCCTTAATCCCACCACGTGGGGTCGGCTACATGAATCCTTTCTCTCCATTGCGTCCTATTTAGTGTCAAATTTTCATTTAGTTCTAATAAATTAAGATCATTTTTTATACAATAAGCCCAAGTCTTCCTAGGTCTACCTCTGCCTCTCTGCTTTTCTTAACATAAGTCGAATCTAAAATATCTACTCTCCTAATCAGATCATCAGATGGTTGACATTTAATGTGACCAAACCATCTAAGACGACTTTCTCTAATTTGTTCGTCACAAGAGCTACACCAACCATATGCCCAAACCATCTAAGACGACTTTCTCTAATTTTGTCTGTCACAGGAGCTACACTAACCCTGTCCCGGATATATTCATTTTAAACCATCTAAGACGACTTTCTCTAATTTTGTCCGTCACAGAAGCCACACCAACCCTATCACAGATATATTCATTTTCCAATATTGTCTCTAAGTGTAAAGCCACTCATCCACCTAATCATTCTCATCTCAACAACACTTAACTTAGTATTATGTTTCTCTTTTAAAGGCCAACATTCAGTGCCATAGAGCATTGTAGGTCTCACCACAGTCTTATAAAATTTTCCTTTCAGTCTAAGCGGTATTTTTCTATCACACAAAAGGCCCGATGCATTCCTCCATTGNGGGATTCTCATATCCAATGAGGCCTGCAACAAATGTTTTTGAGGGGTTCAATTTGAGAGTGGAGGCTGGTAAAAAGATAGCACTGGTGGGAGAGAGCGGGTCAGGAAAATCGACGACAATATCGCTGCTACAGAGATTTTATGATCCAACTGCAGGTGAGATATTACTCGACGGAGTGAACATAAAGAAGCTGAGGTTGAATTGGCTCAGGGCACAGATGGGGCTCGTGAGCCAGGAACCAATGCTCTTTGCAACTTCCATAAAGGAGAACATCTTGTTTGGCAAAGAAGGTGCGACGATGGAGGAGGTTGTCGCAGTTGCCAAAGCTGCAAATGCAGATGAATTCATCTCCCTGCTGCCATCGGGATATGACACACTGGTACATTTATTCATTTCTTTTAAGAAACTATAAAGTGTAATGGGATATGACTTCTCGTTGACTAAAGCAAATCCACTTAGAGAAAGAGAGGCCAACATGATAGATTTGGAACATATTGCACTGAGTTTTAGATTTTGAACATATTTCACTGAGTTAAGGGAGCCAAATTGAATTAGTTTTTTTCTAGAAAAAGTTTTTATTAGGTGGGATCACCTAACAATAAGTACGGAACCATTTGAAATATATGATGCAAATAGCACCATAGGCATAAAACCTGTTGGGTAGTTCTTAAACTAGTTGTAGGGGTTTTACCATCATTTAGGAGGGCATCCTCTACACAGCTGACAAGTGAGACATGACACTATTCAACTAGTTTTTCCTCTTTTAACTATCCAGAGGGCCGAATGTTGACTTTAAAGGTGATGCATGGAAAAGTCTGCATGTCCTTTATTCAAATAACCTATGCAATTAGTTCAAGTGGCTTCTAAAAACCAAGTTGGGCATGTCATAAATTATGTAGTGATGTGAACAAGAGAGCAATATTGAGACTAAGCCTCATGAAGGTCGCTTTCTTGGGAACACTTATACAAACAATAATATATATCAACTCATCATACCCACATTATGGGTAAGTTTGAGTTGTCAATATTTTTATTACGATCATTTATCTAGCAAACTTCAAATTACTAAATTATTGTCTTGATCGTTCTTTGCTAATAAAAACTCTGAATGTGGTGCAGGTAGGTGAGAGAGGTATTCAACTATCTGGTGGGGAAAAGCAGCGGATTGCCATTGCACGAGCACTCATCCGATCCCCAAAGATACTTCTACTAGATGAGGCTACCAGTGCATTAGACACCATGTCTGAGCTTGCCATTCAAGAAGCTCTTGATGTTGCTACTATTGATCGCACCACAATTATCATCGCTCATCGCCTCTCCACAATTCGTAATTCTGACACCATCTACGTCATCCAATCGGGTCAAGTCATCGAATCCGGCTCTCATAATCATCTCATAAACATCACTAATGGTCACTACTCTTATTTTCTTCACCTTCAAGAATTGCAAAAATGTGCAAAGTCCATGGGAGTCAATGAAGCTAACTCCACCACCAGTTTTTCTTACTCCCATAGAAGCCATAACTTTAGTCGCTCAACGATCTTTCAAGGTAATTGTGTTGGCGATAAAATGGAAAACATGAAGGGCGCAAAAATACGTGCACCATCATTCTGGTTTCTATTACTCATGAACACACCGGAATGGCGCCATATGTTATTAGGGGTTGTGTGTGCTGCGTTCGATGGACTACCCTACATAGTAAATTCATATTCCATGAGTAGCATACTAACAATTTATCTTGATAAGGATAAGTCAGATATTACCACAAAGATAAGAATTTATTGCCTAATCCTATTGGTAATATCAGTGTTGGCCTTTGTTGTTTATGTTCTCAAGGATTATAGTTTTTCCATCATGGGTCAATATTTAACAAAGAGAATTAGGGAGGCTATGCTTTCTAAGTTGTTAATGCTTGAAGTGGGGTGGTTTGATCAAGAAGAGAACTCTACTGGGGACCTCTGTTCAAAGATATCCAAAGACGCTCGTGTGATACAATCACTGGTTGGAGATCGCTTGTCTCTTATGATACAGACATTATCCACAATAATGATCGCCTATACAATAGGGCTTGTAATCTCATGGAAACTTGCCTTAGTTATAATCTCCATGCAACCGATTGTCATTGCATGCTACTACACCAAAAGTGTGCTTTTAAAGGAGTTATCACGCAAAAGATTGAGCGCTCAATCAAATAGCAACAGATTAGCTATGGAAGCTATTCAAAATATTCGCACTATCACTAGCTTTTCTTCGCAAGACCACATCCTTCGTCTCTTTATGCTCGCACTGGATGGCCCGCACCAACAAGGCATTCAACACTCTTGGTTTGCTGGCACTCTTCTTGGCTTCTCGCAAGTTATTGGTAATTGTTCGTGGGCCATTTCCTTTTGGTACAGTGGCATCCTGCTCTCCAAGGGCTCCATTACCACCAAAGCCTTATTGCAAACCTTGGCGATCCTCTGCAAAACTTCACGTACGATAGCTGACGCAGGTGCTATGACAACAGACCTCACTAATGGCATCAGCTCAGCTGCAGTTGTATTATCAATTCTTGAACGAGACACACAAATTGATCCTGATTGTCATGAGGGTCACAAAGCTGACTCCATCAAAGGTGTAATTGAATTTCGTAACATCTTTTTTTCCTATCCATCTCGCCCTGAAGTGTTGGCCCTTAAACACTTCTCCATATCATTTGAGGAGGGCCAATCCACTGCACTCGTGGGCCCCAGTGGCTCCGGCAAATCCACTATCATCGGTCTTATTCAGCGATTCTACGACCCATTGGACGGAGAGGTGTGTATCGATGGTCGAAACATTCAAGCCTATCATTTGCGATCATTGAGAAGGCATATTGCATTGGTGGGGCAAGAACCAACTTTGTTCATTGGTACAATAAAGGAGAATATTTTGTATGGAGTAGAGGATGCAAGTGATGCGGAGGTGGAGGCAGCAGCGCGAATAGCTAATGCGCATGACTTCATATGTGGGCTAAAAGATGGGTACAATACAAATTGTGGGGAGAAAGGGCTGCAATTATCTGGCGGGCAGAAGCAACGGGTTGCAATTGCAAGAGCAATACTAAGAAATCCAAGTATCTTGCTCTTGGATGAAGCAACAAGTGCGTTGGATGGAGAAGCAGAGAAGCTTGTACAGGAGGCCTTGGAGAGGGTGATGAGAGGAAAAACCACGGTTGTGGTGGCACATAGGCTCGGCACCATCAAGAATTGTGACTTAATTGTTGTACTCGAAAATGGCCTTTTAGTTGAGAAAGGAGATCATGCATCACTAATGGAAATGAATGAAAAGTATTTTGGATTGGTCAACTTGCAGCTTCGCCAAGACAAGTAATTTAATATAAACAATATTTTATAGATCAATATGCTAAACATATTTTTTAATGGTATGTTATAGAAACACACACAATGCACAAAAAAGGATGATAATTAAAATGTGGCCAGCAGAATTATTATAGAAAATATTTTTCTTTTATAAGTTTGATTTTGCTTTTAGAGGTTTTCTTCATTTTTTTTTTTTTTACAGTTGTGTTCAATGATGTGGATTGTAAATTGAATTGTATGTGAAGGGAACATTTTATAGTGCATTTCTGCCTTAGTGTTCTTGAATCATTTTACTGAACTTTGTCAACACTTAAGCATATGCCACAGAGATGGCTACCTCATTATAACGCCGAAAAAAATTTTCAGAATTAGAATTCAGTCAAAACTTTTATTTTCTTCTATATAATAATTTGTTATTACCTTTCTTCATAATTTGAATACTAATTCAAAGTGATAAACTAGACAATTTTGCATTGGGATCTGTCGAAATATTCGAAGTAGACATCAACACTTCAATATCAATGACAATAACCTATCAACAACAACAACAACAACAACAAAGCCTTAATCCCACTACGTGGGGTCGGCTACATGAATCCTTTTTCTCCATTGTGTCCTATTTTGTGTCATATTTTCATTTAGTTCTAGTAAATTAAGATCATTTTTAATACAATAAGCCCAAGTCTTCCTAGGCCTACCTCTGCCTTTCTAAACACAAGTCGAATTTAAAACATCTACTCTCCTAATTGGATCATCTAATGGTCGACGTTTAATATGACCAAACCATCTAATGGTCGAATTTAAAATGAAAATAACCTATCAATCAAATAAAATAGGAAATTTTTAATGAGATTAAAGCTACAATTAAATAAGAGGTTGAGAAGATGCTAAAACCCTAATTCATTGAAGAATAACAATCTACTAAGTGGGTTTTAAAATTCTTGATGGTTAAGAAAGTCAGTGGGAGCTAGAAAATGCACGCTTATTGTGGGCTTTGAAAATTCACAATCGCTCCCCAAGACAACTCTCTGCATTTATTTTGAGAAAGAGAGATTTGGAGGGTTGGAGGGTTGAATTTTCAGAAGGCTGATTGGATTGTAGATAAGACATTACCCAAAAATTTCCCTCATTTTGCAAGAAATTTTTTATTTGCGATTTCCCATAGGCGCAAGCCCCTGTGGTTAATTACCACTCCAGATAACGGGAGAGCACTTTTGATTAAGGTTGGTCATTAAGAAGTGAGTACTCATCATATAATAGCAGCGGACAAGATTTAAATTGCAGAATTCGTCACTTGAAGCTTAAAGCGGATGGTGGGTTAACGAAGACTAAACCCGATCAAAATCTCATGGTTCCTTCATCCCAGGTCGTCATGACCCCTGATCTATTTTGTCAAAGAAGGTAGTCGACCCAACCTGACAGATGATTCTTATCAACAACCATGAGTTGTGTCGTCCAAGAAATCCTTGATCTGGGGTGGACAAACTTAAGTCGACCTTAACTAACATAAGGTTTTATATCAATCAATTGTATCATTAAGATTCACAACTCAAAGGGTAGAAAACCGTTGAGAAACATACGGGCTGCGATAGTGACCATAATATAATGGTGTCATTTGATGACAACCACCCGGTCAGAGGACTCTGGTCCTAACTGCTATTTTGAGGTGTTATTTGGTGACAGAACCACGCTGACAGAGAACTCGGGTCACATCTTAACTAGCATTTCATTACTTTAATTTTGAATATATTGATACATTTGATATGACTTTCGCACTTTGTGAGCTGAAATTAATCAAAAGTTTGTCACCCTCAACAACTTACTGGAATGACGGATGGATTTTGTTTTTAGCTTTTAATTAATTCAATTTTGACTTGAATATTTGGTTGGTTACTTTGAAAATCTTGATTTAAAAGATTGACCCTCCGGTTGAAAACTTCGATAAACACGGTCATCATCGGAGTATTGGAACATTTAAAATATTTATATTTGAAAGGGGTACTTAATTTTGTTAGTTTAAGATTTTCAATGTATAGGTCTCGTCGACTCCTATCTTTTGTAGTTATGAGGATCGGTTTGGGCGATTTGGACTTGTAAATTTTCATCTTAGGATTTGGACATTTATTAGGGTTTACTGGACTCGTCAACTCCACTCCTTACGAGGAGCGGAATTGAACTAGTGGGGTGAGACTTACAACTCTTTCCTATAAATAAGGCAGCCCGAATTGCGCACAGCATTCTCAAACCTAATATTTGAACGTTCTATATATTGGTTGGAGCACATGTGGGTTTTTAACTTTTGTTTATATAGCCACCTTAAAGCATACATAGCTCAGGAGTATCTCAAGTAGTACTCATCTAAGCCTTAAAAGTGTGGCTCATATTTCAAGATGTTTCATTAACTTAAGATATAACACAAAGCTTACAAATGTTTAAGTTATTTGGAATTCAAAATGTTTGCAAAAGTATTATGATTTTAGGCTTTAAATGCCCTGCCTTTTGTTTGTTAGTCGGAGTGTTGCAAATTTGGTGACGGATTATTAAAATTTTAAAAGACTTCATATCCTTGTAGGAGCCCAAGTTTGAATTGCTTGAATTCAAAATATTTTTTTAAGTTTTCTGGGCTTAAATTTTAAAATCTGATTTTTAATATTTATAAGCCCTAAATCTTTATATTTTAAGAGTCATAATTTTAAATTTTTTAAAACCTAAAGACCCTAAATATTAAAAATCCCAAGTCCCGACACTTTAAACCCTGAAGCCTGAAATTTTGAAAACTCGAGTTTACAAGTCATTTTAAAGTAAAGTATATCTTTAGCTGAATATGCAGGCTTATAACGTGAAGACCAACTTTGGTTGACGTCACCTCTTGCTTGTTGTCACTCATTTTGCTTGGAGATTGAACTTGTTATTTGCGGTTTGCTTTTTGTTTTGATTGACTAGTTGACGTTTTTATTTTAGTACTTTTGAAATTTCAGAGCTTCTTTTGTCCTGATTTCTTCGGTCCTTCGGTTCTAACTTTGTGCTTTGGCGGACTTATTGAAGTTTGACCTGAATTGTCTCTAAAACTTATCAGGTGGATGAGTATGCCTTAGGTCCTAGCTTTGTGCTTTGATGGAGTTGTTGAAAGAATTGACCTAAATAGTCTCAACAAACTTGCCAGGTAAGTGAGCACACCTTCGGTACTAGCTTTGTGCATCAACAAACTTGTTAAAGAAATTGATCTGAATTGTCTCTACGGACTTGCCAAGTAAGTAAGCACACCTTCGGTTCAAGCTTTGTGCTTTGACAGACTTGTTGAATGAATTGATCTGAATTATCTCTACGAACTTGTCAGGTTAATAAGTATTCCTTCGGACCTAGCTTAGCGCTTTTGTGGACTTACTGAAGGATGCATGGCATTGATCTAGCCTTCGGGTTTTTGTTGAGTCAATGGCAAGAAGTAGTTGGTTTTGTGCTTGGTGCTTTATCGGACTTGTCGACAATAAAATTCCTTTAGTTCAGCATCAAGTTTTGAGTGAACTTTTGGGATAACTTCTTCGGTCCTTTGCTTTCCGCTTTACCGAACTTATTGAAGAAAAGAATTCCTCCAGTTTATGCCTTGTGCTTGATCAAACTATTTGAAAAAGTAGGCTTTCTTTATTTGAACAAGACATCAAACTCAACTTGATGCTTTCTTGATTGATGATCATTTTTTTAATTTTCCTCGACCTTTTGATTAATTAAGAAAATTTCTTTGATCTAGTTTGCTTAAACTTATAAAGTTGAATATGCATGAAACTTGACAGTCTTTGTCATCAGACTAAAAAAAATGGGCCTCTTCACTGCGGCCGTTTTTATGGTTTATTGAGTGAAGAGAATTGTCAGTGACTCGACCATATTTGAGTTTGTTAAGTCCAACCTTCAAGACCTACTTGAGTCTTATACTTAGACTACATAAAATTTGTGCTTTTTCAATTTAACAGACTTAACCTTATATAATTGGGAGTCTCCTTTCTTATATCACCAGGTCCTGGAACTTGTATAGTTGAGAATGTTTTAGCTCGACTGCAATCCATCAATCTATTGAGAAAATCTCCTTGGCCTGGATCACTTGAACTCGTTAAACTGGATGAGTTTGGGAACTAGATAACTCTCATCATAGACTAACAAGATATGGACTATCTTACTACGGTCATATTTATGACTTGTTAAGTAAGAAGAGCTTGCTCCTTCACTACGGTCATTTTTGTGGCTTGTTAAATAAACTGAGCTATCAGCAACTCCGCCATGTTTTGGGCTTGTTGAGTCCGACCATTTTGACCCACTTGAGCCATAGACATGAGTAGTGGTAGAGCTTATATATTTCCAATTTAACTTGTTAAAGCTTGCAAATCTCAAAGACTTATCGGCTAAACCGTCAAATTATTGGTTAATAAAAGAGAAAAATCATTGTCTTATATATTTTTTGGCAAGTAATTTGTTTCTTAAGCAGATTCATACCCCACAAACTGCCCGTCACCCGCATCACAGAGATTATCAGGAGAGGTATGATGAACCTTATCTGTCGTTGAAGCAAATACTTGTAGTCACTCAGAACATGTAGTTGAAGGAGTTTGAGGTACGATCATGTAATTTGAATTAAATTTATAAATTTGATTTAATTTTTTATAATAAAACATGGATTATTTTTTACGTTACGTAGGTCCTTCACCTGGCTCCCAGAGCACCACCACTAAATACGTTGAATTTCAAGATTCGGGGCAGGCATCGCCTGACCGACATGTTCACAACAGCCCACCGGAGGGGCGAGCAGCATGCCTTGATTGGCGAGGGGCTCTGGGATTAGTTGACCGCAGCTTGGGTCACTCATTGTATGAGGAGGAGGCGGACGAACCGGGCGAACCGAGCGATAGAGGGGGCTAAAGGAGTTGCGCTCCATATTGGTGAATCAGTCCCCTATACGGAGCACTACAAAAAGCTGGTAAGATTTTTTTAAATATTTAAACATGAATCCAATCTTTCGAGTAATTTTTTAGCGCTAACTTTTTTTGTATGCTACACAAGCCAAAAGAGTTGAGTCTGCTAACTCCGTTGTGGAGTTGCATGTTCGAACTCATATGTGCCCGGGGACTGCGCAGTGGGTCTCGGAGCATTCGTGGCAGGTTGCTGTAAGTTCAAAATCTTAAATTAAAAATTTATTTTCACTCTGACAGTTGAAAGTGTCAATTAAATGTTGGTTTTCATTATCCAGGAGGAGTTCGAGCAGCTCCAGAAGAGGCACTTGGCCACTCAAGCCCAAACTGACGCCACCAGCAATATTACTTAGTCTACCATTGCGCAGCCCGAGTACGAGCTTTTGACGCAGGCGATAGGGAGGAAGAAGGGGAAAGTTTATGGTATTGGAATGAAGGGCATAGCCTTCAAGGTCGAGCTTTCGCATGGCCCCGTTCTTTGTTCCCCGAGCTCCTCATAGCCAAACCATGAGGCACTTGTCAGGCATGCAGCTGCAATGAACGAAGAGATCTGTCAGTTGCGCAAGCAGATGCTACAAAACAAACATAGAGTGGAAGACTTTATAGCGCGCATGGCGGAGACCTCAGCAGATAGCCGGCGCAAGCAGCCGATAACATCCGTGCAGCAGGAGTGGGATGGAGATGAGTAATTTTTTTTTTTAATGTTTTCTTTTATTTATAGGCATTATGTTAAACATTTGATGTAAATTTTTTGGAATTGACTTTACTCTTCTTATCCGGGATAATTTATGACAACACCTTCTTTTTATTAATGAAATTGTTTAGAGATTTGATATGTGATATAACTATGCTTAATGTGGTCTGTGAGGTGAGAATATGTTTTTGTGCAGATTGTGAAAATGTAATTGATTCTCTAAATTTTTTTCTATGCTACAGGTTTGCATTGGATATGCGTCTATTTTCGCACGCAAAATCCAACAAGATATCTACAATAATTTTCCGTCATTCTATGATATTTTCCGACGCAATGAGATGGTAATCTGAAGCTAAGATTCATCGTCGGAAATTTTAAAATACAAATTTTGACGCACATTACATATGGACAAATTATTTGCGTCGGAATATTTCCACATAAATTAGATGTAAATAAAATTAATGACCCCAATTTAACTT
The DNA here is from genome assembly GCA_002079205.1 of Phalaenopsis hybrid cultivar. NCBI lineage: Eukaryota > Viridiplantae > Streptophyta > Magnoliopsida > Asparagales > Orchidaceae > Phalaenopsis > Phalaenopsis hybrid cultivar. The sequence continues at coordinate 109,604 of JXCR01147580.1, read as the reverse complement.
CGAAAAAAATCTGACGCTAACCTTTAAATATTGTTGGATTTGCGTCTACTTTAAATATCGTTGAAAGTGCATTAAGTTTCTAGTCATGTAGATTATTTATTTGAAATCATGGTATAAAAGTTGTATCAAAGGATAGATAACATAATAAGAGCAATTATTAGATCATAAAAGTAGATATAAAACATATAGATTGGACTAAGTAGAACTCAATCATTTCCGAAGGATAGTAAAGCAACTATTGAAATATAAACCAGAGCAACAAGCCCTCTTTGAAAAAAAAAAGTAAACAAAAAATGAAAAGAAGATGATAAACTGCAAGTAATTTACTATTATACCATTAAACTTCTTTGTCATATATTACGAGTTATAAATGAAAGATGAAAATAAATGTCTGTACATTAATAGCTAGAAGTAATCATTTTGATTTGAGTTGGTCGGTCCTAATTGAAACTTTTTGTCACAATCCATTAGTTGTAGAGAATTTGCAATAAAAGTGGTTGCTTCATGTGTTAATAGATAAGGAGAGGAGGAACACATGTTACTGTTGCAATTACCTCCCCTAAAAATGATAGGCAGAGACCGGAGTGTCGACTTATTGTGAAGCCTGCAAAATCATTGAGTTGAAAGAGTCTTTGTAAGCATGTAAGCGAGTTAATCATGTGAATGAATGTGATAGACTTTTACTTCCTTTGGTTTAATGTGCTCATGGATGAAATGGTAATCTATTTACATATCTTTGTTTTATGCATGGAAAACACGGTTTTGGCTATTGTCATTGCATAGATGTTATCAAATATAAGGGAATAGGTTGTTGGATTGATATATGAAGCTCTTGCAAAAGCCCACAAATCCATATAATGTCAAAAGCAGTTGAGGACACTGCTCTATATTCGGCTTCGATAAAAGATCATGCTATTGTAGATTGTTTCTTGAAATGCCAAGCAATTACTAGTGATAGATCAACAATCACTTGGCTTGCCTAATCAAAGTCAAAGCATGTATTTAGATGTAAATCTCCTAATTGAATTGGTATAAAAATGGTGATCGTTCTTTTGATATACCTTAGAATACAACAACAAAAACAACAAAGCCTTAATCCCACCACGTGGGGTCGGCTACATGAATCCTTTCTCTCCATTGCGTCCTATTTAGTGTCAAATTTTCATTTAGTTCTAATAAATTAAGATCATTTTTTATACAATAAGCCCAAGTCTTCCTAGGACTACCTCTGCCTCTCTGCTTTTCTTAACATAAGTCGAATCTAAAATATCTACTCTCCTAATCAGATCATCAGATGGTTGACATTTAATGTGACCAAACCATCTAAGACGACTTTCTCTAATTT
>JXCR01147580.1:30595-97472 GCA_002079205.1 Phalaenopsis hybrid cultivar | reverse complement strand
GCACATATGTAAAAATTGAAGTTTAGGTGTTAGATATGTAAATACATAAAAAATTTAGTGGTATGTATGTATAGCCAAATTGATTCAGTTTTAGTGAGTCGAGGAATTAAATTGAAAACTCTTGAAAATTTAGGACTTAGTTAAACACCTTTTAAAAAGCCTATGGACTGCTTTTAATCATTTACTCCCCTCATAATTTAATTAATTGCACAGGATGTCTGTCGGTGGTGCTCTTACAGCGATATCTGTTTGGCTTCATGACATTCATAAAAGATTTCACATTGGAGAAGATCTTCCTCATCTGGCTACAGTTGTGGTGACGTAAGTTTCTATCCCTTAGCCATTAATAATATCTTAGGGCACTTACATGCATGGCACTCAATTCTTATGTATTTACATATCTCATCCCTAAACTTATATATTTACACACATAGCACTCAAATCTTTAATATCACATAAAAAATATTATTATTATCATTTTTTTAAAGTGAAATACACCATTTCATGCATAGATTTAAAGCACGAGAGGGCTATATACGTACATATGAAAGTTTAGGTGTGGGATGTGTAAATATATAAGAATTATGCGCTGGGCATGTAAATTTTCCTAATATTTTTCACCCTTCCTTTGTACTAAAACCACTTATGCTTTGCTTCTTGGAAGACTTACATACATACCGCTTAAGTCCTACGTCAATTTTTAAATGGCATATGACCTTAGCTATGCATGAAAATATGTATTTCACTTTTTAAAAGTTAAAATGGTGGTACTTTAAATGTAATATAGAAGATTAAGTTGGTATAGATGTAAAAAATCGAAGTTTAAATGTTATATACGTAAATACATGTAAATTGAGTGGTAATCAATGTAAATCCCCCCACTTCTTTTCCGTTCATCGCGCATCAATTTCATAACAACACAACCGAGTTTAATCCTATCATGAATAACACGCATTGTATCATTCATGGCAACAATCTCTGTGAAATACAGGCGAGGAGCGATGGAGAAGAGTGCAGCAGCTAGGGCATTACCTGTGGCAAAGGCGGCATATTCATTTCTCCGGGATAATGTTTCTCAGTCCTTCCATTTTCCTGGATGGAGCAAAGGCCGAATCGTCTGCCACCGCTCTCAGCTCAAACGGCTGCCATTAATGTCGGCCGAAGAATCTTCAGAGGCTTCCATCAGTGCTCTGATTCCCATCACCAATCTGAACTTCCCGCTTCCTGGTACTCGACTAAACACTTTAGGGATTGAGAGCAGAGAAGAGGGGGTAGGTGATGAGGGATGAAGAAGAATGAAGGTGGTGAGTTCTTTTGCAAAGTGAGAGTTTATAGTTTGTTCTCCTCTCATTTCATGTAATTCTTGTAAATGTTTAGGGGTAATTATCTAATAATTTAATTATATTCTCTGATCATTTAGTTATATTTATCCTTATTGTTGTGGAATTAGGATTTTTCTTTCAGAGGCTCAGGCTTTGTTTAAAAAGTCGGTGAAGTTTCGTTCCGTTGCAGTGAATGCGATGCGGAAAATGCTTTGGTTTGGTGAAACAACGTCTCTCAAAGTTGTTTCCCATCAACGATAATTTTCCACCGTTTTTTTATCACGGNTCTCTGTGAAATACAGGCGAGGAGCGATGGAGAAGAGTGCAGCAGCTAGGGCGTTACCTGTGGCAAAGGCGGCATATTCATTTCTCCGGGATAATGTTTCTCAGTCCTTCCATTTTCCTGGATGGAGCAAAGGCCGAATCGTCTGCCACCGCTCTCAGCTCAAACGGCTGCCATTAATGTCGGCCGAAGAATCTTCAGAGGCTTCCATCAGTGCTCTGATTCCCATCACCAATCTGAACTTCCCGCTTCCTGGTACTCGACTAAACACTTTAGGGATTGAGAGCAGAGAAGAGGGGGTAGGTGATGAGGGATGAAGAAGGATGAAGGTGGTGAGTTCTTTTGCAATTTGAGAGTTTAGAGTTTGTTCTCCTCTCATTTCATGTAATTCTTGTAAATGTTTAGGGGTATTTATCTAATAATTTAATTATATTCTCTCATCATTTAGTTATATTTATCCTTATTGTTGTGGAATTAGGATATTTCTTTCAGAGTCTTAGGCTTTGTTTAAAAAGTCAGTGAAGTTTCGTTCCGTAGCAGTGAACGCGTTGCGGGTGAACGCGATGCGGAAAATGCTTTGGTTTGGTGAAACACCGTCTCTCAAAGTTGTTTCCCATGAACGATAATTTTTTCACCGTTTTTTTATCATGGCTGGACCTGACTTTTGAAGGAGCTTTGCCTGACAACATGTTAATAGTCGGCATAAATTAAAGAAATTCCTTCCAAAGATTTCTAACTCATGTTTTTTTTTTTTAATCGTGATATTTTTATTGTCTAATACTATCAAGTTGATTTATAGAAGCTATGAGCAATTATTATTAATATAATTTAATAAGGTCTTGTTATAAGTTACTATAATTGTTGATAGTTTGTAAAATAGTGATGCAATGTAATTATTAAGTTATTATGCTACATAAGTATTGCATTTAAGAGTTAATGAATGTCAAATTAACCATTATTAAGAAGAAATATGCACATAACATTTGATATTTAATATTTTGTTTTATTGATTTGATTATGACTCATGTTTACTTAGATTTAAAGCCTTAGATTATGCTTTGACATTCATAATTTATAAAAAAAAATGTTCATTTCATGTGCATGGTGATGCGACATGGTCTTAATACCTTAAATTTACTTCTATAATATATGTGCACCTGAGTCAATGAGTTTAAATAAATTAGTATTATTAATAAACTTAATGTTAATAAAGAATTGAGTGCCATATAACTATGTATTGGTGAGACAATAAATTTTAGTGATATGCATTAAAATTTAAAAAATACATAGAGGGATTAGAAAATATTTTGATATTAATTAAACCTTTAAAAAAAAANGGATTGAGAGCAGAGAAGAGGGGGTAGGTGATGAGGGATGAAGAAGGATGAAGGTGGTGAGTTCTTTTGCAAAGTGAGAGTTTATAGTTTGTTTTCCTCTCATTTCATGTAATTCTTGTAAATGTTTAGGGGTGATTATCTAATAATTTAAATATAATCTCTGATCATTTAGTTATATTTATCCTTATTGTTGTGGAATTAGGATTTTTTTTTCAGAGGCTTAGGCTTTGTTTAAAAAGTCGGTGAAGTTTCGTTCCGTTGCAGTGAACGCGATGCGGAAAATGCTTTGGTTTGGTGAAACAACGTCTCTCAAAGTTGTTTCCCATGAACGATAATTTTCCACCGTTTTTTTGTCATGACTGGACGTGACTTTTAAAGGAGCTTTGCCTAACAAAAGGTTAATAATCGGCATAAATTAAAGAAATTCCTTCCAAAGATTTCTAACTCATGTTTTTTTTTTTTTTAATTGTAATATTTTTATTTTCTAATACTATCAAGTTTATTTATATAAGCCATGAGCAATTTTTATTAACTTGCAGAACAAGAATATATAGTGTTATGTATTAAATCTTCAAAAAATAAGGGGACGGGAAATTTTAAAATATGCATTATATTAATAAATTCGTGGGTCAAAAAAATTTAGTGGTTTGCATTAAATTCATATATATATAGATATATAATGGGATGAAAATATCATTGGTTGTTTTAAATCTGAAAAGAAACCAGACATTATACATTAAAAAAACTAGCACATAAAGTTTATTCATTTATATAACTAACAGCTAAATTTTTATTTTCATATCCATAGCGCTCAAATTTTTAATATCACATAAATAATATCATTGTTGAGTCCTAAGTTTTCTTTTAGGAGCACCTCTCAAGAATTAGAGCCAAGAGAAGAAAAGAGAGAGAGAGTCGGGAAATAATTAGCTCAATCTTACTAGAGAAACCGAGAAAAATACACGTTTATTCGTCTTTCCGCCTCTTATTTATAGAGGTTTATCTGTACAATTACATAAATGAGGGAACGATTATTGAAATCGCCCTTAATGTGATTAATTGTGTTGATCTTNAAGAGAAGAAAAGAGAGAGAGAGTCGGGAAATAATTAGCTCAATCTTACTAGAGAAACCGAGAAAAATACACATTTATTCGTCTTTCCGCCTCTTATTTATAGAGGTTTATCTTTACAATTACATAAATGAGGGAACGATTATGGAAATCGCCCTTAATGTGATTAATTGTGTTGATCCCATATCAAAAATNGGATGTATCGATCCTATAGGTGGAGGTTTCCACCTTGCGAAGTGGGTTGGTCAAGGCGTTGCGCAAGCTGGGGCAACTTCTCGAGTCGAATGACCTGGGCAAGTTCCAACTAGAAGTTGACCGAATGGATTGGATTAGGAAAGGCAAACAGATGGTCCTCAAACGGCTGGCTCAGTGGAGGTATGTCCCGACTATGGCCTTGGAGGACTCGTTCATAAAANTATAGGTGGAGGTTTCCACCTTGCGAAGTGGGTTGGTCAAGGCGTTGCGCAAGCTGGGGCAACTTCTCGAGTTGAATGACCTGGGCAAGTTCCAACTAGAAGTTGACCGAATGGATCAGATTAGGAAAGGCAAACAGATGGTCCTCAAACGGCTGGCTCAGTGGAGGTATGTCTCGACTATGGCCTTGGAGGACTCGTTCATAAAGCACTTTATTTTAGACATGCAATAATATTATTTGAAATTGAATAAATTTGAAAACATGTTTGGTGCCACACTTATCATTATGTGTCGTCTAGTTTTACGCATTTGCTTTATAAATAGGGCATGGGCGCTTCGTTTTATTTTATGTGCCTTGTTTTCTTTCTTTATGCTTTCGATCCTTATTTTCCTCTTCNTCATAAAACACTTTATTTTAGACATGCAATAATATTATTTGAAATTGAATAAATTTGAAAACATGTTTGGTGTCACACTTATCATTATGTGTCGTCTAGTTTTACGCATTTGCTTTATAAATAGGGCATGGGTGCTTCGTTTTATTTTATGTGCCTTGTTTTCTTTCTTTATGCTTTTGATCCTTATTTTCCTCTTGCTTTCTGGCCCTCTTATGATCTTTAAAATGGCCCCAAAATATTCCTCTACCCTCTTTGTCTCCATCAAGGGTGTTGATTCTTCGTTTTTGAAGGAGAGCAAGGTGAAAGAGTTGCAGAGAAAGTACGTTCTACATGACAACGTCACTCTTCGGAAGTTGACTAAAAACATGTTTTTGTCTGTTTTTAAAACACCAAAATAACTCTTCTCCTAAGACAGCTTGTGCCTGCCTCTGTCAACCTCCACAGACAACTACACCCACCGTCAATCGTTGCCTGCTACCGGCCCCCACCGCCACCACCGTCTCCCGCTGTCATAACCTGCTCTTGGCCTGTTCGTCTATCATCCTGTCCTCGCTTTCCTGTCACTGGCCGTCTGCCGTCGATTGCCACCCACCTCTGCTATCGAGTGCCGCTGCCGATTGCCACCGTCGATTGTCGACACCCGCCGCCACTCACCGCCACTAGCCTCCACTTGATCACCGTTCGATCGTTGTTGATCACTGCTTCCTCCACCGCTGCTGCAGCCTGCCTGTCATTGTCTGCTTGCCTCTCACCCACTGTTGTCGCCTGTCACCACCACCCACCTGCCGCTGGCAGCTTGATCGATAGACTCCGAATCCTCCCACCCATCGCTGCCAACTCTGTCGCCGACACCCAACCATAGCCGCCCTCGACCCCCACTTGTCGCCACACATATCGACACCAACTCTGTCGCCAGCCCCCAACCATAGCATCCCTCGACCCCCACTTGTTGTTGCACTCATCGCCACCAACTCTATCGCCGACCCCCAACCATATGTGGTGTGTGTCAGAAAATTTGCGACAGTAGGACAATATATTATCATCTTAGCATTTCACAAGAATTCAACACACACTCGGGTGAAATATGAATAACCAGAGATGACACCAGAAATTTTTACGTGAAAAACCCGTAAAGGTAAAACCACGAGGTTTGACCCAATTGCGAACATTCACTATTAATTGATGATTACAAAAATCTCTTGTTCCACAGATGAGAGAGGATAACTATATTTTTCAAATTATAGTGTCAACTGATGACGTCTGATTTGTGGTGATCAATGGTGGTTAACAATGATCGACGAAAATTTGTGGAGATTAATGAAGGTTGGTGGTGGTCGACGATGGTAGGCGATGGTCGACGGAGGTCGGCGACGGTCTGCAGTGGTCGACGACGGTTGAATGTGATGTTGAGGTGCNGTGTCAGAAAATTTGCGACAGTAGGACAATATATTATCATCTTAGCATTTCACAAGAATTCAACACACACTCTGGTGAAATATGAATAACCAGAGATGACACCAGAAATTTTTACGTGAAAAACCCGTAAAGGAAAAACCACGAGGTTTGACCCAATTGCGAACATTCAATATTAATTGATGATTACAAAAATCTCTTGTTTCACAGATGAGAGAGGATAACTATATTTTTCAAATTATAGTGTCAACTGATGACGTCTGATTCGTGGTGATCAATGATGGTTAACAATGATCGACGAAAATTTGTGGAGATTAATGAAGGTTGGTGGTGGTCGACGATGGTAGGCGATGGTCAACAGAGGTCGGCGACGGTCTGCAGTGGTCGACGACAGTTGAATGTGATGTTGAGGTGTGAGAAAAGACAAACTGGGATGAGAATGATTAGGTGGATGTTGAGGTGCAAGAAAAGCTAAACATGTGATAGAAAAATACCGCCTAGACTGAAAGGGAAATTTTATAAGACGGTGGTGAGACATGCAATGCTCTATGACGCTGAATGTTGGCCTTTAAAAGAGCAGCATAATAATAAGTTAATTGTTGCCGAGATGAGAATGATTAGGTGGATGAGTGGCTTTACACTTAGATTCAAAATGTGAAATGAATATATTCGTGATAGGATTGTTGTAGCTCTTGTGACAGACAAAATTAGAGAAAGTCATCTTAGATGGTTTGGTCACATTAAACGTCGACCATCTGATGTTCCGATTAGGAGAGTAGATGTTTTAGATTCGATTTGTGTTAAGAAAGACAGAATTAGACCTAGGAAGATTTGGGCTTATTATATTAAAAATGATCTTAATTTAGTAGAACTAAATGATAATATGACACTAAATAGGACTCAAAGGAGAAAAAAGATTCATTAGCCGACCTAGGTAGTGGGATTAAGGCTTATTGTTGCTGTTGTGTTGAAATATTATCTCCAGATTCGCAGATTTAGTATTTTTAATATCGGTAAAAAAAAAACGGAAATTAAGAGTATAAANGTCCCTTGAGGAGGTTTAATGATCCTGCAAATGCATCATTTTTAGAGGTAGTTCTTCAAATTTATGTTTTTTTCCATTCGTTTGGATATTTATTGCCAATAATTTTGGACGTTATCAAGGTTAAAAATACATTTTGACTTTTTCATGAGCTTAATTAAGCAACATGATTGTTTCTTTGAAAATCTACATAGCTTGCACACAATTCTTATGTAGTTACATATTTCACACCTAAATTTTCATATATACAACAATAACACTTTGGTGCTTTAAATCTATGCATGAAAATGTGTTTTTCACTTTTAAAAAGTGATGTTAGTGTTTTTTTTGTTGTGATATTTAAGATTTAAGTTCTATGTGTGTAAATATGAAAGCTTGGGTGTGAGATATGTAAATACATAAGAATTGTGTGCTCTGTATGTAGATGCCCTTTTTTCATTTATTGGAATAAGATAATTTTTTAATTACCAAATTAACTGAAAAAAAAATGTAATTTTTGGCTGAGAAAGAACATTCATACAGAGCTCAAAGCAATTCTTAGGTTGATCGGATCAAATTCATTATGAAAAAGGATAAGGTTATATATAAAGGCATAACTTGAATAGTTAGATATGAGCAGATAAAGTGAAGAATTGTCTCATGTGTTTTATGTTATAAAAGAATATTAGCCCAAGTCTAGTTTTATAGAATTTCTGTTAGAATAGCTAACTATGTGTTTCTTTTTGTTTTACTGCTTAGAAGTTGAATGATGATAATTTGACTCCAATTGGAATTCAAAAGGATGTAGAGAGAATCGATGCTAGCTAAAATTTATTTATGGTATGGGCATATGGAAAAAGTAGAAAATGCACTAGTAAGGTGGGTAAATGGTATCAATGTTAATGGATAGGAATGAAAAGGGATAGAACTAAGGTAATCTGGCCAAAGCTTCTGCAAAATGATGCATGGAATTGAGTTAAGACCTCATGCTTTTCTTACAATTATTAGAGGAAGATTTATAAAGCTAAACCTAGTAATTGTGTTAATCTTTGGATTTGAATAAATAATATAGAAATTGTTATGGTTCTCTCATTTCAGCTTACTTCTTGCATACTAATTAATACACTATCAACAAATTCCTGTCATCTAACACAAATCTCGAGGCATCACATGGATCTCGGGGTGATCTTTTGAGCAAAAAATGTTCAAACTTCGATTAAAATTTATTCAAAGCTCTAATTTTAGCAAACTTACAGTCAAACTGAGCGGCTCGATTGGACAGACCCATTGGTACCAAAATTGGTCAAATCTCAACCAAATCAAATCTCGATCAAGCCATTAAACCGCTTTTGAAAGCTTTTCAGGCATAATTCGAAGGTCAAACAGATGCTAAATTAGGTGAATTTATAGTCGAATCGAGCGTCTCAACAAGCCAAATCCAGCGAGCCCAAAATCACTCAACTTTGATATTGCTAAGACACTTAATTGTCCATCAAATACCGTCTGATCGGGAAAATCTCTCTGGTTCATCTGATATTCCGATTAGAGTGTTTCAAATTTCCTCATTAGTTGCAGCCTGAACTCTATAAATGGAGTTCTATTGCTCTCTTGAAAAAGTTAGAGATATCATGAAGCCTGAAGGTGACTGAAGCTTGGAGAAAGAACTGAAGCCCAGCTCCACTTCTGCACTGACGTTTCGACGAACACCTCTTGCTTTTGTAAACACTAATCACCGTCGACAATCGCTCGCCCGTTGTCGTCGATCACCATCAGCCGTCACCCGCTTTTTGCAATGAAGCACCTTACAAAACAATCTACAAAGTAGGGCATCACCACGAACGTCGCGCCAACCTTAAAAACGATGCATTGAAGCCCTAATTATCACACTTCGCAGCAATCCTCCCTACCGCAGGGCGTAAGTTCATCTGCGCTCTCACGTTGTAGCTAGGGAGACTATGCTACTCTTTCCTGTCTGTGGGACAGAGAGCTATATCTGTAATCACCAACTAATAGTGAATTTCTTCAACTGAGCTAGGCCCCATGATTTTCTCTCTTTCTGAGTTTTCTACGTAAAAATCTTTTGTTGTTTTTGCCCATCATTTATATTATTTGAATGTTTGTTGAGTTCTTTTGCAATGTTAATACGTTAATCAAACACTACCATCGTGAATTATCTTGCACACATCACTAGTAATGCATATTCTTGACAGCGGTACTTTTTGAGCACATTTGTCTTGTCTGTCAATATCAACTTTCCAACTTGTCAATTTAATTTTCATGTAAAACTACTTCTCTGTAAAGCTATTTGAAGCTTCTTGTGTGAAGAATTATAATATTATCCCAAGTTGATGCATTTGTTGGTGTTCATGGAGCACTAGTTTGAGTTAAAATGGACCTCATCATGCTGTAATGAAGGTCATCATTAATGGATTTGAACTCCTTCTAATGTAGTTGTGGAAAGGAAGAATATAATAAAGGAGCATTTACATACATACCACACAATTCTTATGTATTTACATATCTAACACCCAGATTTGAGTATTTAAGTGCATAGCAGCCAAATATTTACTATGACATAAAAAATATCACTATCACATACTTTTTAAAATTGATATACACATTTCCATGCATAGGTTTATTATGCAAAATTGTTATAAATGTAAATAGGGTAGTTTTGGTGCTAGATATGTAAATACATGAGAATTGTGTGGTATGTATGTAAATTTTCCTAAAATAAATGAACTTTTCCCATATAAACAGCCTTGTGGATATTGTAGAAGCTAGCATACTTTTGAGACCGCATAATTTTCATCAAAATTATACTATAGTTTTTCACTTATGTTCTATATTCCAAATTAAATGTATATATTTTTAATGCCAATATATATGCTTCATATAATGGAGAACATTCAGGCCACTTCTGGAATCTCTCAACATGGCTAGTTAGTTTTAGATTTCCCCCTACGTTATTAGTAGAAATCTTTTCATCCACCCTTTTTAGAAGCCTATCCATGCTCATTATATTTTCAAGTTGGATTGGAATACATTCAGATTGAAGATTAGAATTTCTCAGCAAAGTATCTCTTTTGGGCTTATTTTTAAGAGGAAGAAGTGATAACCTGTGTGAGGTTATTAAGCAAAAACAAGACAAATGAAAATAACGGTTCTGCTTCATGGAAGATCACTTGAAGATGAAAAAATAGAATTTTTTATTGAATAATCTTTTTATGCTGAAAGTAGGAAGGTTGAAGGCGGTGGATCTTGAAGATGCAACTTAAAGTGGATAGAATTTTAAATATTATCGATATTAATCGTATTTTGGAATTGAGGTTGGTGGGAAGAAGCCTGACAAGGTGCTATTTATTTCTTTACTGTTTATTATGATAAACTATTCATATATGATGTCTTTTTTTTGCATTTAATGATAAAGGAGAAATTACTAAGCAAACTTGAAAAAGTTATTGTAGTAAGATGATGCTGCTGAGACTTTCCAAGATTAATATCTTGGTTTTAAGTTTGCTAATTCATGATGTTTAGTAATTAATAATTAATAATTCATATCTCGGTTGTTTAATTGCTAATTCATGATGGTTAATATTTAGACTTTCATTAAAATGGGGTATTATTTACTTTAATAAACATATGTGAGAAATGAAAAATAAAAGTAATAAGAGTGATCCGATGGCCAGTGCGTGTAACGAATTATGCTATCAAATAGGCTTGTTATTATGTCATTGCAATGTAGTTATTGGTCATTGATGCGGTTAAAATTTTTTGCTATGGTGAGCTTATTTCTTTGCCTTAAAAAATTGGGAAATTTACATACATACCGCACAATTCTCAAATATTCATGCATCAAACAGGTTCAGTTGCTTCTTAATCTGATTCATAGTTCAAGTTTTGAATTGGTTCTGGTCGATTCTTAAGTCATGGATAGTATAAGAATCATGCAACACAATGTCTTATCATAAGTCTACCATGGATAGTATAAGAATCATGCACCACGAGGTCTAATTATAAATCTAACATGGATTGCATCCAGAGGACTAACCTCAGTCAATAAGCATATTAATGGAATAATTAATAACCATATATACCTCTGAAATAACAATTGTCTTTTCAATTAAACTGCTGCATTAACAACTGATGCTTAATATGGTTAGCTGTTCACATGGTCAAGAAAAGTTTTGGACATGCTTTTGGTTCTGAAAGTTTTTTTTTCCTCTTTTTTTTTTAAAATATTTTATTTTGAATTGGTTTTTTTNGCGCCGGAGGAGAAGTCGAGCCTTTTGAACAGGAGCCGAGCCTCCCCAGAACCTTATTAGCCACCGATTCCCGTGCCCTAGCAGCCCCCGCCTCTTCGGAGCCTCAAGATCCTTTGTTAACAGAACGATCGCCTGCCTCCATGAGCAGCCCGNAAATGAAGTTTGGGTATTAGATATATAAATACATAGGAATTGAATGATTTGCGTGAAAATCTTTCTTTTTTTTAATTAATACCTTATTTTTTGTTCCTGATTGATGGTTTTGTTTCTGTTTTTATTTCTGTTGCTCCGAAATGCAATTAGCGGGCTAAAGTTTTAGTCCATAATTAGCTGTGAAATTGATTTCTGCCAGTTTCTCAGTAACTCATGATTAGCAAAAAAAAAAAAAAAGAAAAAAAAAATGGTATCATTTTGGTTCAGTTGTTCAAGTTTTGAATTGGTTCTGGTCGATTCTTAAAGGAATGGATAGTATAAGAATCATGCAACGCAATGTCTTATCATAAGTCTACCATGGATAGTATAAGAATCATGTGCCACGAGGTCTAATTAAAAATCAAACATGGATTGCATCCAGAGGACTAGCCTCAGTCAATAAGCATATTAATGGAATAATTAATAACCATATATACCTCTGAAATATCATTTGTCTCTCCAATTAAACTGCTACATTAACAACTGATGCTTAATATGGTTAGCTGTTAACATGGTCAAGAAAAGTTTTGGACATGCTTTTGGTTCTGAAAGTTTTTTTTTTCATCTTTTTTTTTAATATTTTATTTTGAATGGGTTTTTTTATTTTTAAATATTCGTGCTAATGGCATTTTATACCAGAAACTATTTGTCTGTGGGCTTGTTTCAATTTGCTTTACATTTATTAAGACATTATTTGGTTAATTGCGCATATCGAAGAGGAAATTAGGAACCAATGTTGTTGATAAAACTCCCATAAACCATTTCTACATGGAAATAGATAGAAGGTGGTTAAGAATGGTGATGGTTTTTGGCTATTTGCACATTACACTATCGAGGCCATAAAAATGTTTCATCTATTTGTGCAACAAATACCAGGAAGATTCAGGTCTATTCGGGGCAATTTTTTTCACTGCATTGTTTTTCAGATCTCCATCACTACTGCATTTGGCAATGTTTTNTTTTTTTTTTTTTTTTTTTTTTTTTTTTTTTTTTTTTTTTTTTTTTTTTTTTTGCTGTTCTCTAGAAAATTTTCTAAATAGGACGCAATGGAGAAAAAAGATTCATGTAGCCGACCCCATGTAGTGGGATTAAGGCTTTGTTGTTGTTGTTACTGTTCTCTAGAAATTTTTATGACGTGAAACTATTTTTACAACCAAACCTGCCAAAGTTTAGTAGCTGCAAGGAACTGCCATTTGATTTTTTTATTAAAAAGATATTTAGAATACATCCAAAATCTTTTAAAAAAGTTGCCTTTTCCATAATAGATTTACAACCCCTTTTACAAAAACTTGCAGCTGCCACTAACTATCTGAAAGTGATGAATAGTAATCTCGGGGAATGAACTTGCTGTGTNGTGGTTAAGAATGGTGATGGTTTTTGGCTATTTGCACATTACATTATCGAGGCCATAAAAATGTTTCATCTATTTGTGCAACAAGTACCAGAGAAGATTCAGGTCTATCCAGGGCAATTTTTTTCTCTGCATTGTTTTTCAGGTCTCCATCACAACTGCATTTGGCTATGTTTTTTTTTTTTTTTGCTGTTCTCTAGAAATTTTTTTAAATAGGACGCAATGGAGAAAAAGGATTCATGTAGCCGACCCCATTTAGTGGGATTAAGGCTTTGTTGTTGTTGTTATTGTTCTCTAGAAATTTTTATGACGTGAAACTATTTTTACAACCAAACCTGTCAAAGTTTAGTAGCTGCAAGAAACTGCCATTTGATTTTTTTATTAAAAAGATATTTAGAATACATTCAAAATCTTTTTAAAAAGTTGCCTTTTCCATAATAGATTTACAACCCCTTTTACAAAAACTTGCAGCTGCCACTAACTCTCTGAAAGTGATGAATAGTAATCTTGGGGAATGAACTTGCTGTGCTAACTTGTGATCATATTGAATTTATTTGAAAGTGCCTTCACTCATTATGAGAATTGAAAAGCTTTCTCATTAATTATTCTTTATATATCATTGAAGGCTTTTGCATGGCTAGTTAATCTTTCATCTTGCCAATTGTGTTATTTTGACAAATTGTCAAAGTGTATAACTGTAGTTTGGATTATATATGTAAGTTTTGAATCAAGAGAGTTAGATGTAACTCGTTTTGGTACATGCAATACTTGATTTGCATTTTTTTTTATTGCTTAAAATTCTTGCCATGGAACTTGCCGAGCTTCTTTGTCCCATTTGTGAGCGCCATTGCTCCCATTTTCTCCATAAATCTCATGAGCTTAAATTTAATACCAAATATTTNCTTTTAAAAAAGTTGCCTTTTCCATAATAGATTTACAACCCCTTTTACAAAAACTTGCAGCTGCCACTAACTCTCTGAAAGTGATGAATAGTAATCTCGGGGAATGAACTTGCTGTGCTAACTTGTGATCATATTGAATTTATTTGAAAGTGCCTTCACTCATTATGAGAATTGAAAAGCTTTCTCATTAATTATTCTTTATATACCATTGAAGGCTTTTACATGGCTAGTTAATCTTTCATCTTTCCAAATGTGTTATTTTGACAAATTGTCAAAGTGTGTAACTGTAGTTTGGATTATATATGCACGCTTTGAATCGAGAGAGGTAGATGTAACTCATTTTGCTACATGCAATACTTGATTTGCATTTTTTTTTTATTGCTTAAAATTCTTGCCATGGAACTTGCCAAGTTTCTTTGTCCCATTTGTGAGCGTCATTGCCCCCGCTCCCATTTTCCCCATAAATCTCGTGAGCTTAAAATTAATACCAAATGTTAGGAAAAACTGCTTGCACGAAAGTAATGACTAGCAATGAAAACAAGAAATATAAAAAATAAAAAAAATAAAAAAAAAAAAGATAAGAAAGAACATGCATGAGTTAAAAATGGATAACACAATGATTTAAATAATTTGATGATATTTGCTTAGATTCATGGGTTAAAAAAAACCACAACATTCATGGCGTGTGGTAGAAATACATAAGTTGTACCTTTTTGGAAGGACATGAGCCTCGGTTATTGTGGTTGTTGGACCAATATTATGGCCTCTGTCGAGAATAGGGGTGTAAAGGAATTGTGTCTAGCTCGAGCCTGAGTTAAATTAATTAAACGAGCTCTAGCTCGAGCTTAACTGTATGAGTTGAAGCCTCCTGATGAGCCTGTTTATTTATTTTAAAAAACAATATTAATTTAAGCTGATTTTTTAATAATATGACAAATCGAATTAGCATTTAGTAGATAAATAATTAGAAATATCTTGATATAAAATATACATTATCATTTTTGAAATATTTTTAATAATTTAAAAACAAAATATTAAAATTTAATATTTTTTGAATATATTTTATATTATTTTTTTTATAACGAGCCCACTCATGAGTAAACTTGGCTGACTAACACCCCTAATTGGGAATATAGCCAATATGCTGCAAGTACCTTGACTGCACCTTTCCTCATTGAATTTTCATTCTCTTACATAGTTATATTTTCTTTAGCATCATGATGCATATATGACTTGTATAGATCTTTCTCTTTCCTTTTCGCCCTACTTTGGGAGCGTTTGTCTTTATGAGTTTGAATGAATTGAAATTTTTAATCTAAATTGAGTTCATGCTCTTTGTTACTTGATTTCTTGTTTTCTATAGTTTCATCTCATGATGTCAGTTTTGAAATTTTGTTAATGAATTCATTTATGAACTGGAACTAGATGTGAGGATTACTGGCATAGATAATATTTGGGGCATTTATATACATACCACCCAATTCCCATGTCGTTATATATCTAACGCCTAATTTTTACTTTTATTTACATTTAAAGTTATAAANAACTAGATGTGAGGATTACTGGCATAGATAATATTTGGGGCATTTATATACATACCACCCAATTCCCATGTCTTTATATATCTAACGCCTAATTTTTACTTTTATTTACATTTAAAGTTATAACACCAAATCTTTCACATCACATAAAAAGTATCACATTTTTTAGCTTCTAAAAATGAAATATATACATTTTCATGAATAAGCAAAGGTGGCATGTATTTAAAAATTGAAATGTAGGTGCTAGATAGTAAATGCATAAGAATTCAGCGGTATATATGTAAATTTCCCATTATATTTTGATATTGATTCTGACATTCAAGCTCACGCTTTAGAAGGATATAAGTGCAAGGCATGTCCTCAGCTCACCCAAAAGCATTGTATCGATAATGAAAACACTCTTTAAGGCAAAGATGCTTTTGCTTTATTTCTGAGTTGCAAAAGTGCTCTATGCAGGCTATATTTACCACAGTTCTTTGGGAATACCACACAATTCTTATGCATTTACATAGATAAATAAAGTTTGATATGTACATTTATAACACCTTGGTATTAAAATCTCATGCATAAAAAAATAATGAAAGTGGTAGAACATTTGAGTGTTATGTATGTAAATGTGAAAAGTTGGGTGCAAGGTATGTAAATATATAAGAATTGTGGTGTGAATGCAAATGCCCCTAAGATTGGAAGATTTACATACCTGCCACTCTCCCGTGTATTTACATATCTTTCATGTATGCCACCTTTCCCCTGCATGAAAAAGGTATTTTTCAGTATTTAAAAAGAAAATAGTGGTATTTTTGATATGATGTGAAAGATTTGTGTGGTATAAATGTAAAGAGCAAAGTTTAAATGTTAGATATGTAATTACAAAGGAAATTTGTGGTATGTNAAAAAGAAAATAGTGGTATTTTTGATATGATGTGAAAGATTTGTGTGGTATAAATGTAAAGAGCAAAGTTTAGATGTTAGATATGTAATTACAAAGGAAATTTGTGGTATGTATGAAAGTGNTAGAAAATTCGCGGCGGTAGAGTAATGGATTATCGTCTTAGCGTTGCACGAAAATTCAGTACACACTCAGATTAAAATGAATCAAGCTGTAATAAAGCCAGAAGTTTTTACGTGGAAAACTCGTAAAAGGGAAAAACCATGGGGTCTGGCCCAGTTGTAAAAATTCACTATAAGTTGATGATTACAGATGTCCCTTGTCCCACAAGCGAGAAATGGTTACTAGCTTTTCACGTTACGACGTCGACTAATGACGTATAGTAAGCGGTGATTGAGCGGTGGCTAACAACAGTCGATGACGGTCGGCGGCGATTGACAGAGGTCAGCAGTGATCGACGGCGTTCAACGGTGACCGGTAGCGGTCGACAGAGGTCGGTTGTCGTTGTCGACAATCAGTGGTGGTCGACGGTGAACGACGATGGCGAGGATGATCTTGGACTTGAGCTCCTTCTCAAAGCCTCAAGTTCTATCTTAAGTCTCTTCCTCTTCATGTGAGGGGTGAGACTCTATTTATATTGTTTTGAGTGCAATTAATGCAGGAATATGAACCATTTTTATCGGACGGTCCGGAGAATTTCCCTTGATCAGATGATGTTTGATGGACATTTGAGTGCCTTAACGATGTAGGAACTGAGCAATCTTGAGCTTGTTGGATTTGTCTTTTCGAGACGCTTGATTCGACTATAAACTCGTTAAATTCAATATCCGTTTGACCTTTAAAATGCCTCCGGAAATCCTGTTGTAGTGGTTTAATGACTTGATCCGAGTCTGATTTGACTCGAATTGAACTAACTTTTATATCATTAGATCCGTCTCATCGAGTCGATCAGTTTGACTATAAGTTTGTTGAAATCAGACTTCTGGATGACATTTAATCGAAGTTTGGATGTTTCTTATTCAAAAAATTGCACCGAGATTCATGCCGATTGATGAAAATTTGTTGGAAAAAATCATTGGTTGTTTTAAATCTGAAAAGAAACCAGCGGGATAAAAAAAAATTTGTGGGAGACGTTATAACTTAAAAAAAACTAGCACATAAATTTTATTCATTTATATAACTAACACCTAAATTTTTATGTTCATATCCATAGCACTCGAATTTTTAACATCACATAAAAAAAATCATTGTTGAGTCCTAAGTTTTCTTTTATGAACACCCATCGAGAATTAGAGCCAAGAGAAGAAAAGAGAAAGAGAGAGTCAGGAAATAATTAGCTCAATCTCACTGGAGAAATCGAGAAAAATACATGTTTATTCGTCTTTTCGCCTCTTATTTATAGAGGTTTATCTGTACAATTACATAAACGAGGGAACGGCTATGAAAATCGTTTTTAATGCGATTAATTGTGTTGATCTTATATAAAAAATGTATTACGACTTGAATTTGAATATGATGGTAACCAACTCGTTGACGCATTTTAGTTTATTCGACTGAGGTGACTAGTTCAATGGCAGTTGCACCTGGCGATGTCAAAAAAATCGATCGGTCAACTAGCTAAAATCGAGCCCTCTTGTAAGGTGTTTTTAGGCGATCGGACTGCACGTGTGGTCCATCGATTGAATCTCATGTCATAGCATGTTAGTCCACTCCAATCAAGACTATCAGCCGCTGAATGAACGGTTTTGATCATGCACTTTTCGTTTTGATGTCTGAATTATCTGATCACTATCTTGGGCCGCACAATTGCTTTGAGATTTGTGCCAGCAGGTATAGTGTATACAATTAGCTTACCAAGTTTTTTTACTGGTTGTATACTAAAATCAAGAAAATTAATTCGATGATTAACTTTGTGCGATCTGCAGATCTGAGATTTAGTATTTTTTATATAGGTAAAAAAAAACGGAAATTAAAGTATAAGCAAGGGGGACGTGGAGAGACTGAAGAAAGTGATATGGAGGCGAGAGGCGGTGGGAAAGAGGGAGATCTTGTGGAGTCATTTTGCGGAATCACTTCCTCCTCGCGCGAAGAAGCCATCTTCTTCCTCGAGAGCCACGGCTGGCTTCTCGAATCTGCTCTCCACTCCTACTTCGAGAACAGCGCCGGAGGAGAAGTCGAGCCTTTTGAACAGGAGCCGAGCCTCCCCAGAACCTTATTAGCCACCGATTCCCCTGCCCTAGCAGCCCCCGCCTCTTCGGAGCCTCGAGATCCTTTGTTAAGGGAACGATCGCCTGCCTCCATGAGCAGCCCCAGCGATAAGAAGCCGGAAAGCAGGCCGTCGGGCAGCGGCCCCGCTATACGCACGCTCGCGGATCTTAATCGCAGGAGTTCCGGCCGAGGATCCGGGAGCGACTCTGATGAGCCGCAGGAGTACTACACGGGCGGTGAGAAGAGGTGGGACTAACCCTTCGGGGGTGTTTGGCTACATGTAGAAGCAGGATTTAGTAAAACTTGTAAGTCGACGACATGAGCACCACCTAGGGNACTAACCCTTCGGGGCTGTTTGGCTACATGTAGAAGCAGGATTTAGTAAAACTTGTAAGTCGACGACATGAGGACCACCTAGGGTTTAGCTTGAGTGGATTTACATGTTTAGCTTAATTGATTGTGTGTGTGTGTTTTTTTTCTTCTTAATCTGAGGGTTCATCAGGATCTGTAGATTTCGGAATATGCAGGACCTAGGATTTGATTCGGGAGAAGAGTGCGGTCGTTTTANGGATCTGTAGATTTCGGAATATGCAGGACCTAGGATTTGATTCGGGAGAAGAGTGCGGTCGTTTTATNTTTTTTTCTTCTTAATCTGAGGGTTCATCAGGATCTGTAGATTTCGGAATATGCAGGACCTAGGATTTGATTTGGGAGAAGTGTGCGGTCGTTTTATTTTTTGGAATATTTGACTCTATTTCGCAGTAACAAAAATTATGTGCTGGGGATGTTGCCTTTATTCTTTATTTTGATCACTTGTTATCTTTCAAGAAGGTGCTACTTGTTTGAAATTTGTATGTGAAGGCAACATGTCCATGCAGATTGCAGATAATATGTGTGTTTGCAATTATTGTTCTAATGGGTGTATTAGTTCTTTATTTAACTTATGTTATCTTTAATCATAATTTTGTGGGGCATGTTTTAATTTTGTTTTTCCATTGCTGCAGTTTTTGTAAGTTCATCCTGAAAGGCTAAAAAAAGTACATCCTGTCAATAGTTATTAATCTTTTATTTATCATAAAATTTTCAGTTGCTAATATTNAAAAAAAAAAAAAAAAAAAAGATAAGAAAGAACATGCACGAGTTAAAAGTGGACAACGCAATGATTTAAATAGTTTGATGATATTTGCTTACATTCATGGCTAAAAAAAACCACAACATTCATGGCGTGTGGTAGAAATACATAGGTTGTGCCTTTTTGAAAGGACATGAGTTAAATTAATTAAATGGCAGTTTGGAAAAACTACATAGGTTGTACCTATTTGGTTAACGTGTTTGTTGGACCAATATTAAGACCTCTGTTGGGAATAGGGGTGTAAATGAATTGTGTCTAGCTTGAGGCTGAGTTAAATTAATTAAACAAGCTCTAGCTCGAGCTTAAGCGTATGAGTTCAAGCCGCCTCATGAGCCTGCTTATTTATTTTAAAAAACAATATTAATTTCTGCTGATTTTTTAATAATATGACAAATGGAATTAGCATTTAGTAGATAAATAATTAGAAATATCTTGATATAAAATATACATTAACAATTTTGAAATATTTATAATAATTTAAAGATAAAATATTAAAATTTAATATATTTTGAATATTTTTTATATTATTTTTTTTATAACGAGCCAACTCATGAGTAGACTTGGCTGACTAACACCCCTAATTGGGAATATAGCCATATGCTGCAAGTAACTTGACTGCACCTTTCCTCGTTAAACATTCGCTTACATAGTTATATTTTCTTTAGCATCATGAATATATGACTTGTATGGATCTTTCTGTTTCCTTTTCGCTCTACTTTGAGGAGCGTTTGTCTTTATGAGTTTGAATGAATTGAAATTTTTTAATCTAAATTGAGTTCATGCTCTTTGTTACTTGATTTCTTGTTTTCTATAGTTTCATCTCATGATGTCAGTTTTGAAATTTTGTTAATGAATTCATGTATGAACTGGTACTAGATGTGACCATACCACCCAATTCCCATGTCTTTATATATCTAATGCCTAATTTTTACTTTTATTTACATTTAAAGTTATACCACTCAAATCTTTCATATCACATTAAAAGTACCACATTTTGTAACTTCTAAAAATGAAATATATACATTTTCATGAATAAGCAAAGGTGGCATGTATTTAAAATTTGAAATGTAGGTGCTAGATAGTAAATGCATAAGAATTCAGCGGTATATATGTAAATTTTCCATTATATTTTGATATTGATTCTGACATTTAAGCTCACGCTTTAGAAGGATATAAGTGCAAGGCATGTCCTCAGCTCACCCAAAAGCATTGTATCGATAATGAAAACACTCTTTAAGGCAAAGATGCTTTTGCTTTATTTCTGAGTTGCAAAAGTGCTCTATGCGGGCTATATTTACCACAGTTTATTGGGAATACCACACAATTCTTATGCATTTACATGGCTAAATAAAGTTTGATATGTACATTTATAACACCTTGGTATTAAAATCTCATGCATAAAAAAATAATGAAAGTGGTAGTTTTGATGTGATGTCAAAGATTTGAGTGTTATGTATGTAAATGTGAAAAGTTGGGTGCAAGATATGTAAATATATAAGAATTGTGGTGTGAATGCATATGCCCCTAAGATTGGAAGATTTACATACATGTCACTCTCCCGTGTATTTACATATCTAACATGTAAACTTCAATTTTTACATATATGCCGCCTTTCCCCTGCATGAAAAAGATGTTTTTCAGTATTTAAAAAGAAAATAGTGGTATTTTTGATAAGATGTGAAAGATTTGTGCGGTATAAACGTAAAGAGCAAAGTTTAGATGTTTGATATGTAATTACAAAGGAAATTTGTGGTATGTATGAAAGTGCCCCTTATTTTTATTTTTATTTTTATTTTTTAACCTTGACAAACATTCTTTACTTGTGTTGCAGAGTATTAAAAAGTCCGAATGCCCAAAAGAACTTGAACCAGCAGATAGGAGATCAGCAGTCAACGTTAATCTCATAAGAAGAGGAGAAAACTACACTGTGGGTTCTATCTCTTACTCCCATATTTCATTAGGAAGTTGTACATTTACATTTACAATTCAATTCCTATGTTTTTACATATCTACCACCTTACCTATGCATGTGAAAGTTAAAATCGTTATATAAATGTAAAATACTAAGTTTAGTGTTATATATGTAAATACATAGGAACTAAGTGGTATATATGTCCTATTTTATTATTCCTCTGATCTCTAATGTCTCCTTCTGAATAACTTCTTACAGGAACCAGTGAAACGTCCTGCTCCATTTCAGGGCATCGGAAGAACTCTCGGCGGCGGATCCTCCGCTTCCGAACCTCCCCCATCATCCTCCGCCTCCCCTCCCACCCCCTTTCAAGGTCTTTCCATCGACGAATCCTTACCCTTAACTTCGATTCAACTCAGATTAGCCGACGGCACTCGAATGGTTTCTCGCTTCAATATCCACCACACGGTTGGCGATATTCGAGGATTTATCGACGCATCAAGACCTTCGGCGGCTAGGAACTACACGCTACAGACGGTTGGTTTCCCACCCAAGCTTNTTAACTTCGATTCAACTCAGATTAGCCGACGGCACTCGAATGGTTTCTCGCTTCAATATCCACCACACGGTTAGTGATATTCGAGGATTTATCGACGCATCAAGACCTTCGGCGGCGAGGAACTACACGCTACAGACGGTTGGTTTCCCACCCAAGCTGCTCACTGATGTCTCTCTCACCATTGAGGAAGCTGGCCTAGCTAATTCTGTCGTGATTCAGAAATTCTGAGTCATTTTGGTTTGTAATTCTGAAAATAATTGTTTTACGAGACTCGAATTTATTCTACAATGCTACGTTTATTTTGCTGAAAACTATTGTTTTTCAGTGCTTTCTATTGTGAAAAAATGGAATTGAAATATGCTACCATGTTGTTATTTGTTTCTTTTTTTGTTTTCTTTGTTATATTAAGTTTGGGAAATTTGATTTTATATGACTCATAATGTGACTGTTTGGTTAAATATATTTATACTATGCTTTGTTTTGCTGGAAAAATATTGGTAGAAACTTTATTGAGGGTGATTTCCATTCAAAATGATTTTTTTTTAATGTTTTTTTTTTATCAAGAAATATCAAATGAGAATATGTGACATTTTTTTTTGTTTTTATTTTACTCTTATTTGGTTTTATCTTTAATTTGTAGGTGATAAACTTTGTTAAAAGTTGTATTCGTCTAAAAACGTTTTCTTAATCGTCGAATAGCCCAATTGTCAAGTTATTCAGCTGTTGAATTGCTCAACTGACCAGACACCCAATTGCCCAGCTATTGAATTGTCAAACTATCCAGTTGTTGAACTGCCTAAACTGTTAAATTTTAAACAGTTGAACTGTCAAATTTAGTTATATTGCATGATATGATATAAAATTGCATAATACAGTACGACGTAAAACTGATCAGTTGAATTGCTCAACTGACCAGACGCCTAATTGCCGAGCTATTGAATTGTCGAAAGTTGTTGAACTGTCAAATTATCGAACTATCCAGTTGTCAAATTGTTAAACTGTTGAACGGTTAAATTTAGTTATATTGCAGGACATGACATAAAACTGTATAATGCAATACGATGTAAAATTGTATAACGTGAAAGGCTACAGTATGTGATATAACACTGCGGAAAGTCGCATAACATTATATATATTTATGTATTTATATTTTGTATCATAAGAAAAAAGCACACGAGATTTATAAAAAATGTCAAATGTAAAAATAGAAAAAAAAGAAAAATGAGAGCTGCTTTTGTGTTTATTTATCTATCCTCTGCCCAATACTAGTAGAATTTCGATAGCTCACCAACAATAAGAAAACATGCATCTTAAAAGTGATTCAAAAAAAAAAAAATCATTAATATAGTTTTGATTAATTTTATTGCTAAAATTTCAATATTTTAATATTTATTCCTCCACAAATCTTGTATCAAGAAGCTTTAGGTGTACAGTTAAAAATACAAGGATTGTTCCAGGGCTATCCTAATGTAGGGGTTGTAATGCTCTACCTTAAACTTTAAACTTTAATTCCTCTAATTGTGATAAAGAAGAGAGAACTCAAATCTACCAAAGATGTGATGAAAGGTCTGTTTGTTTTAGCTTATTAAAATGCGTTTTGAGTCCAAACGGCGTTTCAACTGTTTGGTTGCACATTAAACACTAACGGTGCGTTCACAATACCGTGCAAATTCACGAATTTGTGGAAGCCGCTCCCTCACTGCATTCCCTGCATTCGTAATTTTGAATTTCACGGATTCCTATTTTGATGGTTGTCCCGCGTATTGCAAATTGCTCGTATCTTTATTATTATTATTATTTTTTATACTGCTCGACTTGCTATTAATTATAAAGTTCCTTTTTATTTTTTTGGCGCAACTCATTTTAATTACACACATTCCACTTGTAACGACTGTCACTATAGTATACTAGGACACCTGTTGAGATTTGATTTTGTGATCTTGTAAATCTTCCATGTTTATTTTATGTTATTGAAGTTTTTGATATTTAATTTAGTTTTCGATTTTTAATAGTTTTGTTTCATGCTCAACTTATTAAACATCTTTGTTAGATTGCAGAACAAACCTGATTATACATTAAGCACATTTTTATATATTTTTATGCGCATCGTAAATAAGAAGAAGAAATGTTTCTTGCTGAATTTGTCTTCCTTAGAGTTTCGGTACATCACTGTACAAGTGAGTTTTATGGAATCATCTCGTGTCTGTTTCGCAAACTGTTTTCACCATTGTGTTCTGGACATATTGTTCTATTTTGTTGACCATTTTTTTCATAATTTTTGGAGTTATATATTTCAAAATGTGAAAAGATTTATATATAGTTTATATTTAATAATATAACAAATTCTAAAATTACTTTTATATCATTTTTTCTTAAGAAAAACATTCATAAATATCAAGTTTCACTTAAGGAATTCATTTCATGCTATTTTTATCACTCAATTCTTTTATATTATTACTATTTTAATTTTTAAAAGTGAATTTCATAATGTCATGCATGAATAAGATGATATAGATGTAAAAAATAAAAATTAGTTATTAGATATATAAATACATAAGAATTGAGTGATATAAATGTAATTCTTTATTTTCTATATAGATAAATTTTGAATAAACAAATAAACAAATTCTTATCTTTTTTACATATTTGCCACCTAAAGCTTACATTTTATATTTTTATTGCTCATATGTTTTATATCACATCAATTATGTCATTATTTTGATTTTTTAAGGCCAAATAAACTTTTTCATGCAGATGTAAATATGATGTGCATATAAAAATTGGAGTTTAAATGTAAGATATGTAGATACGTAAGAATTTAGTGGTATGTTTAGAATAGTGCTATGCATGTAAAATCTTTATTGGCTATTTAGCGAGGTTTTTGGGCTTTGGAGCGCTTCCCAATCGGTCCTCCTGGACTCAGCATTGCATGCGCGGCGCACGTGTTATCGCCGTCCTTCGTACGATCGTGTCGAGCTTCCTAAAATTCGGACCCTCTGAAATTCATGAACCCAATCTCTCATTTTCTCCGATCGCTCCGACTTCGTAACTCGCGCTGCAATCGCCGGAAAGTTGCCGCGCCACCTCTGCGATACATTCTTTCTTCTTCATTCAACTTTCTTCAGAAGGCGGGAAGATGCCGCGAATCGATGATCGGCGGTGAGAGTGATCTCTTCTTCGATCGAAGTTTAGGGTTTCATTTACCTGTCGTAGTATTATGCGGCGGTGACGATCTCGTGGGGACGNTCGATCGACGTTTAGGGTTTCATTTACCTGTCGTAGTATTATGCGGCGGTGACGATCTCGTGGGGACGGGGGTTCTAGGGTTTTTGTATGGTAAATATGATCAAACAGATATTCGGCAAGCTCCCGCGCAAACCCTCTTCCAAATCGTCCTCTAGCGACTCCCTTTCCGACGGAGTGATCGGCAGATCTGCGCCGGGTAGGAAGGACGGTTTCATTGGCTCCGCTGCCGCGCCGCAGTCTGGGCTAGTCAACGGTGTTGTGGTTCTAGCGGCGTCGTACGAGCCCCTCCCAAGCTTTCGAGACGTGCCCAGCTCGGAGAAACCTTTTCTGTTTCTACGGAAGCTGGGCATGTGTTCCGTGGTGTTTGACTTCTCTGACCCTACGAAGAACTCGCGGGAGAAGGAGGTGAAGCGACAGATGCTGCTTGAGCTCGTGGATTATGTTTCTACTGCCACGAATAAGTTTAGTGAGGCGGCGATGCAGGATGCCACGAAGATGGTGGCCGCCAATATTTTTAGAACGTTGTCCTATTCCACTGGCGGTGAGGGAATTAAGGTTGTAGAGGGCGTCGAAGCGGAGGAGGACGAGCCGGCAATGGAACCTGCCTGGCCCCATCTCCAGATCGTTTATGAATTCTTCCTCAGGTTCGTAGCTTCGTCGGAGACCGATGCGAAGATTGCAAAGCGCTATGTTGATCATTCCTTTATACTCCGCCTGCTGGATCTATGCGACTCCGAGGATCCAAGGGAGAGAGAGTACTTGAAGACAATTCTCCATCGGCTTTATGGGAAGTTCATGGTTCACCGGCCTTTTATTAGAAAGGCTATCAACAACATTTTCTACCGATTTATATTCGAGACANTATCATAAATCTATACAAAAGGGTATATTTCACTTTTAAAAAGACAGTGATGGTGGCAATTTTTTATGTGATGTCAAAGATTTGAATGACATGCTCCTAAATATGAATGTTTAACTGTTAGATATGTAACATACACAAGTGTTCTATGTATTTAAATGCCTCTAAAAAATTTTCTATGTGAGCTCAGGACAATTGGATTTTTGTGTACTGCTTCTTTTCGTTGTTTGCTTGAATTTGATTTTATATTAAATGCAAAATATTCAAACATTACATACCGATCACTGAATCAAAGCATTTACATAATTGAAGGTATTATTTTTGTTAATGCTTTTGTGGCGCATGTAAATGGTTAACAGTTTGCTTAACCATAAAAGAATTGCTTATAAACTTGTGCATTCCCAGCGAGATAGTTATATCATTTAGAAATATTGTTATTTATTTAAATATTCTTTGGGATATTGAACAAAATGCTTAGTTAGCTTGGGTAATTAAGTTACAGGGACTTAGTCTGCATTAGAATTTTGACATTGTTTTAGGGGCATTTACGTCATATCACTCGATTCCTATGTATTTACATGTTTAATACCGATACTTTACTTGTTTACATTTATACCATCCAAATCTTATTTTAACTTTTAAAAAATGAAATTCACCTTTTCATGCATTGTTAAGGTGGTCTGCACGTAAAAAATGAAGTTTGGGTATTAGATATATAAATACATAGGAATTGAATGATATGCGTGAAAATCTTTCTTTTTTTAATTAATACCTTATTTTTTGTTCCTGATTGATGGTTTTGTTTCTGTTTTTATTTCTGTTGCTCCGAAATGCAATTAGCGGGCTAAAGTTTTAGTCCATAATTAGCTGTGAAATTGATTTCTGCCAGTTTCTCAGTAACCCATGATTAGCAAAAAAAAAAGAAGAAAAAAGAAAAAAGAAAAAAAAAATGTTATCATTTTGGTTCAGTTGCTTCTTCATCTAATTCATAGTTCAAGTTTTGAATTGGTTCTGGTCAACTCTTAAAGGAATGGATAGTATAAATTCTACCATGGATAGTATAAGAATCATGTGCCACGAGGTCTAATTATAAATCAAACATGGATTGCATCCAGAGGACTAACCTCAGTCAATAAGCCTATTAATGGAATAATTAATAACCATATATATACCTCTGAAATATCATTTGTCTCTCCAATTAAACTGCTACATTAACAACTGATGCTTAATATGGTTAGCTGTTAACATGGTCAAGAAAAGTTTTGGACATGCTTTTGGTTCTTAAAGTTTTTTTTTTTTTCATCTTTTTTTTTTATATTTTATTTTGCATGGTTTTTTATTTTTTAATATTCGTGCTAATGGCATTTTATACCAGAAACTATTTGTCTGTGGGCTTGTTTCAATTTGTTTTACATTTATTAAGACATTATTTGCTCAATTACGCATATCGAAGAGGAAATTAGGAACCAATGTTGTTGATAAAACTCCCATAAACCATTTCTACATGGAAATAGATAGAAGGTGGTTAAGAATGGTGATGGTTTTTGGCTATTTGCACATTACATTATCGAGGCCATAAAAATGTTTCATCTAATTTGTGCAACAAATACCAGGAAGATTCAGGTGTATCCGGGGCAATTTTTTTCACTGTATTGTTTTTCAGATCTCCATCACTANTATCATAAATCTATACAAAAGGGTATATTTCACTTTTAAAAAGACAGTGATGGTGGCAATTTTTTATGTGATATCAAAGATTTGAATGACATGCTCCTAAATATGAATGTTTAACTGTTAGATATGTAACATGCACAAGTGTTCTATGTATTTAAATGCCTCTAAAAAATTTTCTATGTGAGCTCAGGACAATTTGATTTTTGTGTACTGCTTCTTTTCGTTGTTTGCTTGAATTTGATTTTCTTTNGGTTAAAATATATTTATACTATGTTTAGTTTAGCTGGAAAAATATTGGTATAAACTTTATTGAGGGTGATTTACATTCAAAATGATTTTTTTTTTCAAGAAATATCAAATGAGAATATGTGACATTTTTTTTTTTTGTTTTTATTTTACTCTTATTTGGTTTTATCTTTAATTTGTAGGTGATAAACTTTGTTAGAAGTTGTATTCGTCTAAAAAGGTTTTTTTTAACTGTTGAATTGCCCAATTGTCAAGTTATTGAGCTATTGAATTGCTCAACTGACCAGACACCTAATTGCCCTGCTATTGAATTGTTGAATTTTCTAGCTGTTGAATCGTCGAACTATTCAGCTGTTGAACTGCCCTACTGTCGAATTGTCGAGCTGTCCAGCTGTCAAACTGTTAAATTTTAAACAGTTGAATTGTCAAATTTAACTATATTGCAGTGCATGATATAAAACTGCATGATACAATACACGAGATTTATCAAAAGCACACGAGATTTATAAAAAATGTCAAATGTAAAAACAGAAAAAAAAAAGGAAAATGAGAGCTGCTTTTGTGTTTATTTATCTATCTTCTGCCCAATACTAGTAGAATTTCGGCATAGCCACCAACAATAAGAAAACATACATCTTAAAGGGATTCATAAAAAAAAAATTTATATCATTAATTGAGTTTTGATTAGTTTTATTGCTAAAATTTCAATATTTTAATATTTATTCTTCCACAAATCTTGTATCAAGAAGCTTTAGGTGTACAGTTAAAAATACAAGGATTGTTCCAGGGCCATCTTAATGTAGGGGTTGTAATGCTCTACCTTAAACTTTAAACTTTAAATCCTCTAAACGATATTTAATTGTGAAAAAAGTAGAGAGAACTCAAATCAACCAAAGATGTGATGAAAGGTCTGTTGGTCTTTAGCTTATTAAAATGCATTTTGAGTCCAAAAGGCGTTTCAACTGTTTGGTTGCACATTAAACACGAACGGTGCGTTCACAAAACCACGCAAATTCACGAATTTGTGGAAGCCGCTCCCTCATTGCATTCCCTGCATTCGTAATTTTGAATTTCATGGATTTCTATTTTGATGGCTGTCCCGTGTTGCAAATTGCTCGTATCTTTATTAGTATTATTTATTTATTGTATACTCCTCGGCTTGCTATTAATTATAATTTTTTTTTTTTTTTGGCGTAACTCATGTTAATTACACACATACCACATGTAACGACTGTCACTANCATGGATTTCTATTTTGATGGCTGTCCCGTGTTGCAAATTGCTCGTATCTTTATTAGTATTATTTATTTATTTTATACTCCTCGGCTTGCTATTAATTATAAAATTCTTTTTTTTTTTGGCGTAACTCATGTTAATTACACACATACCACATGTAACGACTGTCACTGTAGTATATTGGGACACTTGTTGANCCGAACACGAGCTGCTTAACGAGCCGAACACGAGCTGTTCACGAACAACGAGTCAAATTGACAGCCCTAGTTGAGATTTGATTTTGTGATATTGTAAATCTTTCATATTTATTTTATGTTATTGAAGTTTTTGATATTTAATTTAGTTGTCGATTTTTAATAGTTTTGTTTCATGCTCANGCGAGCTCAGGCTTGGCTCGTGTTCAGCTCGTTCGAAATAGCTCGTGTTTGAAATCGGCTCGTGAACAGTGTTTTCGTGTTCGGCTCGTGTTCGGCTCGAAATTGGCTCGTTAATCTAAAATTGAGAAAAAAAGATGTAATGTGTGGATTCGAACCTGGACCAAATCTATACAAAAGAATACACTAACCACATTGCTACATGAGANTTCATGCTCAATTTATTAAACATCTTTGTTAGATTGCAGAGCAAACCTGATTATACATTAAACATATTTTTATGGGCATCATAAATAAGAAAAAGAAAAGTTTCTTGCTGAATTTGTCTTCCTTAAAGATTCGGTACATCACTTTACAATTGAGTTTTATGGAATCATCTCGTGTCTGTTTCACAAATTGTTTTCACCATTGTGTTCTGGACATATTATTCTATTTAGTTGACTATTTTTTTCATAATTTTTGGAGTTATATATTTTAAGGNTTCATGCTCAATTTATTAAACATCTTTGTTAGATTGCAGAGCAAACCTGATTATACATTAAACATATTTTTACATATTTTTATGGGCATCATAAATAAGAAAAAGAAATGTTTCTTGCTGAATTTGTCTTCTTTAAAGATTCGGTACATCACTTTACAAGTGAGTTTTATGGAATCATCTCGTGTCTGTTTCACAAATTGTTTTCACCATTGTGTTCTGGACATATTGTTCTATTTAGTTGACTATTTTTTTCATAATTTTTGGAGTTATATATTTCAAGTTGTGAAAAGATTTATATATAGTTTATATTTAATAATATAACAAATTCTAAAATTACTTTTATATCATTTTTTCTTAAGAAAAACATTCATAAATATCAAGTTTCACTTAAGGAATTCATTTCATGCTATTTTTATCACTCAATTCTTTTATATTATTACTATTTTAATTTTTAAAATTAAAATTCATAATGTCATGCATGAATAAGATGATATAGATGTAAAAAATAAAAAAAAAATTAGTTATTAGATATATAAATACATAAGATTTGAGTGATATGAATGTAATTCTTTATTTTCTATATACNTTAATTTTTAAAATTAAAATTCATAATGACATGCATGAATAAGATGATATAGATGTAAAAAATAAAAAAAAATTAGTTATTAGATATATAAATACATAAGAATTGAGTGATATGAATGTAATTCTTTATTTTCTATATAGATAATAATTGAATAAACAAATAAACAAAGTCTTATCTTTTTTACATATTTGCCACCTAAAGCTTACATTTTATATTTTTATCGATCATATGTTTTATATCACATCAATTATGTCATTATTTTGATTTTTAAAGGCCAAATAAACATTTTCATGCAGATGTAAAGATTATGTGCATGTAAAAATTGGAGTTTAAATGTAAGATATGTAGATACGTAAGAGTTTAGTGGTATGTTTAGAATAGTGCTATGCATGTAAAATCTTTATTTGCTATTTAGCGAGGTTTTTGGGCTTTGGAGCGCTTCCCAATCGGTCCTCCAGGACTCAGCATTGCATGCGCCGCGCACGTGTTATCGCCGTCCTTCGTACGATCGTGTCGAGCTTCCTAAAATTCGGACCCTCTGAAATTCATGACCCCAATCTCTCATTTTCTCCGATCCCTCCGACTTCGTAACTCGCGCTGCAATCGCCGGAAAGCCGCCGCGCCACCTCTGCGATACAGTCTTTCTGCTTCATTCAACTTTCTCCGGACGGCGGGAAGATGCCGCGAATCGATGATCGGCGGTGAGAGTGATTTCTTCTTCGATCGACGTTTAGGGTTTCATTTACCTGTCGTAGTATTATGCGGCGGTGACGATCTCGTGGGGACGGGGGTTCTAGGGTTTTTGTATGGTAAATATGATCAAACAGATATTCGGCAAGCTCCCGCGCAAACCCTCTTCCAAATCGTCCTCTAGCGACTCCCTTTCCGACGGAGTGATCGGCAGATCTGCGCCGGGTAGGAAGGACGGTTTCATTGGCTCCGCTGCCGCGCCGCAGTCTGGGCTAGTCAACGGTGTTGTGGTTCTAGCGGCGTCGTACGAGCCCCTCCCAAGCTTTCGAGACGTGCCCAGCTCCGAGAAACCTTTTCTGTTTCTACGGAAGCTGGGCATGTGTTCCGTGGTGTTTGACTTCTCTGACCCTACGAAGAACTCGCGGGAGAAGGAGGTGAAGCGACAGATGCTGCTTGAGCTCGTGGATTATGTTTCTACTGCCACGAATAAGTTTAGTGAGGCGGCGATGCAGGATGCCACGAAGATGGTGGCCGCCAATATTTTTAGAACGTTGTCCTATTCCACTGGCGGTGAGGGAATTAAGGTTGTAGAGGGCGTCGAAGCGGAGGAGGACGAGCCGGCAATGGAACCTGCCTGGCCCCATCTCCAGATCGTTTATGAATTCTTCCTCAGGTTCGTAGCTTCGTCGGAGACCGATGCGAAGATTGCAAAGCGCTATGTTGATCATTCCTTTATACTCCGCCTGCTGGATCTATGCGACTCCGAGGATCCAAGGGAGAGAGAGTACTTGAAGACAATTCTCCATCGGCTTTATGGGAAGTTCATGGTTCACCGGCCTTTTATTAGAAAGGCTATCAACAACATTTTCTACCGATTTATATTCGAGACGGAGAAGCACAATGGGATTGCGGAGCTACTTGAGATTCTAGGCAGTATTATCAATGGGTTTGCGCTGCCTCTAAAGGAGGAGCACAAATTGTTCCTTGTTCGGGCGTTGATTCCACTCCATAAGCCTAAGTGTCTTGCGCTTTACCACCAACAGCTGTCCTACTGCATTACACAGTTTGTGGAGAAGGACAACAAGCTAGCCGACACGGTCATTAGGGGGCTCTTGAAGTATTGGCCCCTTACCAATAGCTCAAAAGAGGTTATGTTCCTTGGGGAGCTGGAGGAGATTCTTGAGTTCACACAGGAGCCTGAATTTCAGAGGTGCATGGTGCCTCTCTTCCAACAGGTTGCTAGGTGCCTTAAAAGCTCACATTTTCAGGTATATCTCTTCTCATTGCATGAAACTGACTGAATATTTCAGCTTAAAATGTCTGTTACCCTCCAGCATTATGAGTTCACTTTTTAGATTCATTGTGATGTTGGTTTTTTACTTCCACCAGCATGCTTGATTTGCCTTTACTATTAAAAGCTCCTAACGAATCTGTATTGCTTTTTCTCTTCAATTTTGTTTTATTGTGAAATATGGTTGCCATTTACTTGCTAGAACTTTTTCTGCCAAGTCAAGAACTTGACTATAATTCATACCATTTGCAAATTGGCAACTACCAATTACAGTGTTTCTGAATATTGGATTTACTGGACTTGTTTGAATTCATAACTCTCAAGTAATAATAGAATATCTAATATGTGCACCCGGTGCGAGCCATAAGAAATTAAATGGAAGTAAGTTAGGCATTGCTATTTTATAGAAAATCAAGCTGTTATAGATCGAGAAATTAATCTACTTTTCTTGTCATTATTGTGATTGAGGATAATAGTATTGTTAATGGAAAAAGAAGAGGTTTAAGTCACATATTTTGTATATGGGAAGTTATATTGGGAAAATGTACTTTTAACACTATGATCGATACAAAAAACAGTTATGCATTCTAAATCATGTATGGAGGAAGAGGGAGAGAGCCCGGCAGAGTCTAAACCGCTATTGTTTTCCTTTGAAACATTTGATGAATTAGTAAATGGCACAAAAACAAATTAACACTTTCCATATGTAGTTTTATCCACGTGATTAAATATTTTCTTAAGTCATGTATTCTAGGATACTAATTGAATTGCTAGTAAGATGTTATGCATTCTATTAGTCTTATTGTGAGCTCTATAATACTTTCCCTTTTTTATTTTTCTAATATAAGCAGTGTACCATATTAGACTGTTAAAATAATTGGGTTATGTTTATTTTTTTTGGTTGGTAAATTAGATGAAAAAAATTAATTTCTGGAGCTAAAATTAGGTGATGGAAGTAGAGATGTATCTCATGAGTATTTTGAAATAAGAGAATAGTGTGTTGGCATAAATATACGTTTTAAAATATGGTAATTATACCTATAACTTTGTTGATTGGAGTCTTTGGGAATAAACAAGCATTGAAAACTAAGTTAACTGTTGAAGATAGACTTTAAGATGGATATATGGTAGAATGAGGAATGACCGAGTGAGAAATAATTGTATTGTAAATCAAAGAAAGGGACATATATTAAAATTCAATATATAGAAACAAAATGGAGAAAAGGGACAGGCCCCAGTTGAATATGATTAAATGTTATGCTATAAAAATGTTGCACCAATAATTTCCTTCTCATGTAGCACTCAATATTATTGAATGCAGAAAGCAGACTCAACAAATCAGATGCCAGATTGTCAAGATAAGCTAGTTGATGTTAGTCTGCGTTTCATAAAATTTAATCTGTGGAAATAAGACATGGCTTTTGAATTTTTGTTACGAAAGGTTTATGGTTGAACATTAGTTACAGTGTTGCATTTATTTGAGTAGATCAGGACTTTGATCTTTTCATTGATTTCCACTACGATATTTCTGTTGAAATTCTACTTTGGATGGATCTATTTCAAATTTATCTATCAAATATGCTCTCTTTCTGATTTAACATATTCATCTCTCCTAATTGGTGCTTAATTATTCATTGATTATGGTTTTACAAATTTAATATACTTTTGCACTAGCATTGATAGATTCAATTCAATTTTCAATTGTCTTTTCTTTTTATTACTCACCTATTCTTTTCTTGATCATCAAAAGTAGTTTTAGGGTTTCAGAAAATAAATTTTCAGAATGGTTCAATTGTTTGAAAGCTGTAAAGTACTTTCTTAGAGCTGTTTATGTAGCTTCTTACCTTTATTATCTAATTAATTGATTTAGTTATTTATAATAGTTAAGATTAGGAATTTGAAATGAATTTATTGAATTCATAATGATATTCATTTTGGTCATTCAATTAACTCATGTTTGTGTCAAAATAGCTTTTTATCGCTACTCACACTATACTTCAGACTTTAGTAATATGTTTTACTGTAGAGAACTACAAAATATAAATCACAGCACAACATATTAGAAGTCTACAATGCCAAACATTGCCTTAATCTACTCTAAATCAAGAAGTAAACTCTTGAGTGTGGTCCATATAGTTTTAAAGGCATAATTTATCAACTCATCCATGGACTTTTCTTTTCCTAAGATTTTCACTTGAATAGCCTTGTGCTAGGCTTAGTTCAAATCCTTTGAGATATTAAGAAAATTTACCATGCATTAGATAAATGTTCATGCAAAGATGTGATCTTCTTGAGCTTACTGTTTATTAAAATTTATAGTTATGCTAGTGTAAAACACAAGTGTTGGGTGCATTGGTGCTGGCCTTAACTCAAATCGCTTATCCTAGTCTCATACGATGGAAGTTGCTGCAATATCCTAATTATAATTCTTTCTTTTCATTCTTTTTTTGGGCTTTTTTAATAATCATAGTCTGCTTATCATTCTTTAAAAACCCTTGCTTGTCTGGTTTCAATTTAGTTAAGAAAAAAAATGTCAAATGATATATGAATTATTTTGAGTGGCTATTTTATTCCCAGACTATCTTATGTGTTCAATTTAGCATATTGTTTCTCAAATTTTATCTAAATTAACTGTCAAATTTGATCCAAGATAATCCTTTGAATTCTCTAATTGTTAAAAAATAGTTCAATAGAGGGACTATTCTGGATTATATTTGAGGATTTAGGGGTCAAAATTGATCACATTTATTGTCTGTGCTAAAATTACTCTTAAAATAGTCTGAACATCTTTTTGATCTTTTTCTTATTTAGTTAGTTTCATGTAATTTAGTCCTTAGTTATTGGGTGAAACTTGATTTAAAATTTGCCAAACTGCTTGCATGATTGCAATTTATATAAAAGTCCTTTATTTTTTGTAATGTATACAATTATTTGGTTGTTTGAAAATACTTTGCTGTGATTCTGCCTCATAAGCTATGAAATGGAAGAGAAACTGCTAAGAACATGATGAACAGGCACCCGATCAAGGGCAGTCATGTTTGTTGTCTATCTTCTGTCGTTATTCAGTTTCCTCTACTTGTCACGAAATGCAATCCTGTATAATTTGCGTAAAATTATCGGTGAAGTTAGCTTCTTACAACTCAGTTATATATTAAAATTTAAGGTGCAGCCAATATTATATGTTGCCTTGTAAAGTCTTGACAGTTATAATTTTTCTTACGGAATATAATGTTGTTGGAAAAAAAGTGACTGTCAGAGAAATTTGGATTTCGGATTGCACCAACAGTAATTTTCAGGTAGTTCACCCCTTTTTTAAGACGCCAAAAAGGGNTTTCAGCTTAAAATGTCTGTTACCCTCCAGCATTATTAGTTCACTTTTTAGATTCATTGTGATGTTGGTTTTATAATTCCACCAGCATGCTTGAGTTGCCTTTACTATTAAAAGCTTCTACGAACCTGTATTGCTTTTTCTCTTCAATTTTGTTTTATTGTGAAATATGGTTGCCATTTACTTGCTAGAACTTTGTCTGCCAAGTCAAGAACTTGACTATAATTCATACCATTTGCCAATTGGCAACTACCAATTACAGTGTTTCTGAATATTGGATTTACAGGACATGCTTAAATTCATAACTCTCAAGTAATAATAGAATATCTAATATGTGCACCCTGTGCGAGCCATAAGAAATTAAATGGAAGTAATTTAGGCATTGCTATTTTATAGAAAATCAAGCTGTGATAGATCGAGAAATTAATCTACTTTTCTGGTCATTATTGTGATTGAGGATAATAGTATTGTTAATGGAAAAAGAAGAGGTTTAAGTCACATATTTTGTATATGGGAAGTTATGTTGGGAAAATGTACATTTAACACTATGATCGATAAAAAAAACAGTTATGCATTCTAAATCATGTATGGAGGAAGAGGAAGAGAGCCCGGGAGAGTCTAAACCGCTATTGTTTTCCTTTGAAACATTTGATGAATTAGTAAATGGCACAAAAAAAAATTAACATTTTCCATATGTAGTTTTATCCACGTGATTAAATAATTCCTCAAGTCATGTATTCTAGGATACTAATTGAATTGCCAGTAAGATGTTATGCATTC
Source organism: Phalaenopsis hybrid cultivar (assembly GCA_002079205.1). Classification (NCBI taxonomy): domain Eukaryota; kingdom Viridiplantae; phylum Streptophyta; class Magnoliopsida; order Asparagales; family Orchidaceae; genus Phalaenopsis; species Phalaenopsis hybrid cultivar. The sequence continues at coordinate 60,472 of JXCR01147580.1, read as the reverse complement.
TATTAGTCTTATTGTGAGCTCTATAATACTTTCCCTTTTTTATTTTTCTAATATAGGAAGTGTACTATATTAGACTGTTAAAATAATATGGTTATGTTTATTTTTTTTGGTTGGTAAATTAGATGAAAAAAATTAATTTCTGGAGCTAAAATTAGGTGATGGAAGTAGAGATGTATCTCAAGAGTATTTTGAAATAAGAGAATAGTTTGTTGGCATAAATATAAGTTTTAAAATATGGTAATTAGACCTATAACTTTGTTGATTGGAGTCCTTGGGAATAAACAAGCATTGAAAACTAAGTTGACTGTTGAAGATAGACTTTAAGATGGATATATGGTAGAATGAGGTATGACCGAGTGAGAAATAATTGTATTGTAAATCAAAGAAAGGGACATATATTAAAATTCAATAAATAGAAACAAAATGGAGAAAAGGGACAGGCCCCAGTTTAATATGATTAAATGTTATGCTATAAAAAATGTTGCACCAATAATTACCTTCTCTTGTAGCACTCAATATTATTGAATGCAGAAAGCAGACTCAACAAATCAGATGCCAGATTGTCAAGATAAGCTAGTTGATGTTAGTCTGCTTTTCATAAAATTTAATCTGTGGAAATAAGACATGGCTTTTGAATTTTTGTTACGAAAGGTTTATGGTTGAACATTAGTTACAGTGTTGCATTTATTTGAGTAGATCAGGACTTTGATCTTTTCATTGATTTCCACTACGATATTTCTGTTGAAATTCTACTTTGGATGGATCTATTTCAAATTTATCTATCAAATATGCTCTCTTTCTGATTTAACATATTCATCTCTCCTAATTGGTGCTTAATTATTCATTGATTATGGTTTTACAAATTTAATATACTTTTGCACTAGCATTGATAGATTCAATTCAATTTTCAATTGTCTTTTCTTTCTATTCCTTACCTATTCTTTTCCTGATCATCAAAAGTAGTTTTAGGGTTTCAGAAAATAAACTTTTCAGAATGGTTCAATTGTTTGAAAGCTGTAAAGTACTTTCTTAGAGCTGTTTATGTAGCTTCTTACCTTTATTATCTAATTAATTGATTTAGTTATTTATAATAGTTAAGATTAGGAATTTGAAATGAATTTATTGAATTCATAATGATATTCATTTTGGTCATTCAATTAACTCATGTTTGTGTCAGCTTTTTATCGCTACTCACACTATACTTCAGACTTTAGTAATATGTTTTACTGTAGAGAACTACAAAATATAAATCACAGCACAACATATTAGAAGTCTACAATGCCAAACATTGCCTTAATCTACTCTAAATCAAGAAGTAAACTCTTGAGTGCGGTCCATATAGTTTTAAAGGCATAATTTATCAACTCATCCATGGATTTTTCTTTTCCTAAGATTTTCACTTGAATAGCCTTGTGCTAGGCTTAGTTCAAATCCTTTGAGATATTAAGAAAATTGACCATGCATTAGATAAATTCTTTTCCTAAGATTTTCACTTGAATAGCCTTGTGCTAGGCTTAGTTCAAATCCTTTGAGATATTAAGAAAATTGACCATGCATTAGATAAATGTTCATGCGAAGATGTGATCTTCTATTAAAATTTATAGTTATGCTAGTGTAAAACACAAGTGTTGGGTGCATTGGTGCTGGCCTTAACTCAAATCGCTTATCCTAGTCTCATAGGATGGAAGTTGCTGCAATATCCTAATTATAATTCTTTCTTTTCATTCTTTTTTTGGGTTTTTTTAATAATCATAGTCTGCCTATCATTCTTTAAAAACCCTTGCTTGTCTGGTTTCAATTTAGTTAAGAAAAAAAATGTCAAAATGATATATGAATTATTTTGAGTGGCTATTTTATTCCCAGACTATCTTATGTGTTCAATTTAGCATATTGTTTCTCAAATTTTATCTAAATTAACTGTCAAATTTGATCCAAGATAATCCTTTGAATTCTCTAATTGTTAAAAAATAGTTCAATAGAGGGACTATTCTGGATTATATTTGAGGATTTAGGGGTCAAAATTGATCACATTTATTGTCTGGGCTAAAATTACTCATAAAATAGTCTGAACATCTTTTTGATCTTTTTCTTATTTAGTTAGTTTCATGTAATTTAGTCGTTAGTTATTGGGTGAAACTTGATTTAAAATTTGCCAAACCGCTTGCATGATTGCAATTTATATAAAAGTCCTTTATTTTTTGTAATGCATACAATTATTTGGTTGCTTGAAAATACTTTGCTGTGATTCTGCCTCATAAGCTATGAAATGGAAGAGAAACTGCTAAGAACATGATGAACAGGCACCCGATCAAGGGCAGTCATGTTTGTTGTCTATCTTCTGTCGTTATTAAGTTTCCTCTACTTGTCACGAAATGCAATCCTATATAATTTGCGTAAAATTATCGGTGAAGTTAGCTTCTTACAACTCAGTTATATATTAAAATTCAAGGTGCAGCCAATATTATAAGTTGCCTTTTAAAGTCTTGACAGTTATAATTTTTCTTACGGAATAGAATGTTGTTGGAAAAAAGTGACTGTCAGAGAAATTTGGATTTCGAATTGCACCAAAAGTAATTTTCAGGTAGTTCACCCCTTTTTTAAGACGCCAAAAAGGTTGGAAGGGGTGCATGCCCATTTAAAGGTGTTTACTTTTGTATTGGCCATATCAATGAAAAACCTTTTTGTTAGATTTACTTTGAAGGATTGTCCATTTTACTGTCGGTTAAATTGTTTGACATAGCTCCTCCTGCTATTAGTGTCATTGGTTTGTTGCTAGGGAATTGCTTTTTGATTTTTAAAAGCATAAGAAGCTTCTAATTACTTTTAGAGTACTGAAGTATCTTCGCTTTATAAGACATTGTATCTGAAAATTTAAATGACTATTTACAACGATATCTTTATGTCTGAAAATTGGAGATGACCAAGGTTAAGCTCTTAGGTTGGCGGTTACCAAGGACGTCTCAAATCAAGGCTTGGATACTCTATATATGAGAAAATGTTAATTTCATCAGAATTGATGAGGGCTTATGTCTGGTCTAGTTCAACAGGGTCATGTAGCTTTCACTTCAAGTGTTGTGTCAGATTTTTTGTATGGTTTAACGCACTTTCAAAACTCCAGCGAGCTCACAATTTAGACCCGTGATTTGACAGATGGTATTCTTTTCCAAAGTGGTTTTACATGAGAACTTAGAAAATAGCTTTCATTAATTTCTTTCCAAGAAGAACCTATATATGGCTTTTGCCTTGTTTTGATATATAAGAAGTTTTCTCGCGAAAGAATTAATATCAGATCTGTAACATTTGTATAACTTTTCTTTTCTGGATGAGCTAAATGGAAATTCAAATCAGTTGTTTTTGAATTTGAGTTATAAGTAATCTATCTGTTGTTAATGCAAATCAAGCGGTATGTTCTATTTTTATATTTTATTTTCTTAAAATTTTTGAATTACGTCTGAATCAAAACGGTTGACTTATCCAGTTATACAAAATCCAGAAACTATTGAACTTCTTGAGCATTTTTAATTTGATCTCAAGTAGGGTGTAAAGGTGTAAAGATGTAAAGCAGCTGCACATAAACCCATGGAGTTGTTTTTTTAGTTAAAATTGTTAATTTCTTTAATGGTTCATGTTTGGTTAGTGCCTGCTAGTGTTTGGGTTTTTTTTCTTGGTGTGTGTGCACGCGCTAGGTTCATTATTGTTTGACCATTTTGTGAACATGAATAAAATCCATCAAAATAAAATCATTCAAGAGGAATTATAATTATTTCGAATAAAAAGATCATAATAATCAAACTCAAGGTCTCACAGTGCAAGGATAATACTTAATTTCTGTATGTTCAATCACCATTTGGTGGTGTGAACATGGTCTGACTTACATTATTTTCACGGGATCATGCATATAGATGTATTTTTGTAATAATATATATCTTAACGATTATTTGAAGTGTTGGATTCCGTGAGTGATTAAACTTAGATATTATGTTTACATTTGTGATGGGCTAAGCTGAAGCTGCATAAAAAGCCAACCACAAGCTATTCACAAACATTGAGCTAGACAGACAACCATATAGCAAGTTAGCTGGAAGTTCAACGATAACTGCTGATGCTATCATAATTTTGGTATGTGAAATGGCTTAACTCAGTTGGAAAAATGTTGATTCTCACAAAAAATAATTAAAGGATTGATTTTTTCCATTCTGTTCTATGGCATTTGTTTACTTTGTTAGAGAGAGTATTCTAGTTCAAAAAATTTGTCAGTGAATCATTTTGCATAGTCTGAAACAATGCAAAGTTGCAGAAGTGTCCCCATGAAACCAAAATTGTAAAAAATTGAAGTTCTCTAAATCTCTTTGATCTTTTGCTGTCAAAATTTAATTCATGATAATTTTTTTTGTTTCAAGTATTTAAATCTTATCAATTTGTTCCTAGAATTCACAATGTCATACTCTAGTTATGATTTAATTTAAGTTACCTGATAGAAACCAGCACAGATTTCCACACCAAAATTAGGACAAATAATATTTCATTGCAAGAACAGTAAACAATCTAGATGAATACAAAGGTAAGCACCTTCAATTCGAGAGGTAGGCGATCTCCCCTAATTCCTATAATTCGAGAGGTATGAAATCTCTGCCAAACCCTAACTGTAAGATACAAAACTCAATCTCATTCATAACCTAACTCTAATTGTATTAGTTGTATTTATATTAAACGATAATAAATGACAAACACCTACAATTCGAGAGGTAGGCAATTTCTCCCAATCCATACAATTCTAGAGGTAACTATTTATATTAAACTACAATAAATGACAAAAGACTAAATTGCTCTTAGGCTAGGCACCGGCGTGACATTACCCTAAGTTCCAACTTCCATAATATTTTAATTTATTTTGTTTTATTTTATTACTCCAAGCAGCGCCTTTGTTCTTCACTACTAATTAATCAGCACGCCCTTCCTTTTGTTTTTTTCCAAATCTTTTTAACTGCTTCTTGAGTTTCTTAAATGATTAGATTTTCTGTAGTAATTACTTGGGAAAGCATGTTCATGCAATAGACTTGATTAGTTAGTAAGGTCGGCTTGGTGGAGACTCTTCCCCTGCTGAGCCACTTCTTAGCCTGGTCGAAGTGTAGAAACCACATGCGGTGTTATGAAGCCTAGAATGACTGTTCAACATGGCTTAGCTTTGTATGATGCTGAAGATAAGGTCGGATTTATGGTAGTTTTCCAATGAATTGTTTATAAAAATAGTACCAAAAAGATTTTTTATCGGAATATATATATTTTTTAATTGTCTTGCTGGTTTCGTTGTGTTTAATTCCTCTTTCAATATATATGTGCCAAATTCAGACATGGAAAAAGGTTTAAAACCGCAACCATATGAACCTATATAATAAATTATGCTAAAATATGATGTAGAAGTTGCTAAATTTAAAATAATTGTGTGGACAAATAAGAATCTGCCAATATTTATACAAACATGCTTATGGATCACTTTTGCGTTTTGTGGTGAATTTTTTTTATTTTTTATTTTTTATTTTTATTTTTTTAATCGTTTTGTGGAAACTTTTGATAAGTTATCCTTGTTCTTGTATCAATCTCTATATCCTCTAGCACTTTAGGAGAAGAAGAATCTATTGCCTCTCATCTTGCTGACATAATGAGAATCACAATCAAATCTATCATCAAATTGAGAATGTGTTAAATGCTTTGATGTGGTTACTTTATTCATATAGCATCTTTTTTTGTTTTAATTTCTTCAGGCACTTTAATGCATAGTGCAATATTCTTATGAGAGCTTGAAATATATATATTTTTTATTTTTGTTACACCTCCTTGAACTTTTTTTTATACTAATTGTGTTTCAAATAAATAGATGCCTTTCATGCTCGAAAATTTGCAATTGAACATTATACTTTCATGCCTGATATTTTCTATCTCATTGATTTTCTTAAGAACCTCTAGCCTTTTGGAAACGGGTTAGACATGGAATTAAAGAATGGATTGAAAATACTAAGGTTATTTAAACTTGGTTCAAACAACAAATGAAATTTTATTATTGTATTTTACTTAGGGTCTGTTTGGGGCAGCTTATTTGGTGCGATGGCGTTTTGAAAATGCACCTGACCTGTTTGGGTAAATTGCGTTTTGGCAGCTTATGCGTTTTCAAAATGCTGAAAACAGCGTTTTCACACCACACCTGTTTAGGTGCGGTAGTAGCTTTCTGATTGCGGTCTGACTTTTTTAAAAAAATAAAAATTTATAGTAGTCATCGCACCTAGCTTATCGGCAGATTATTTTTAATCAACTTATCAGCAGATTATTCAATAAGCTGCAGCTGCCCCAAAAAGGCCATTAGTTGAAAATAACTACATATTTACCCTATGCATCTTTAATTAGTTACCTGTAGCATAATGAGGCGCATCTCGTGTTACTTGTGCAACTAAGCAACACGCTCAATATACACTATTATTTGTTTGTAGCACATTCTATTTAATTTCTCTCTTTAATAATAATCAATCTAGCCTTCATTTTATTTTCAATATTATTCTTTTTATTTATTCATTTTTGAATTTTCTCTCTTTTTATATTTTATCTCACACATCGTGCTTCCCTAGCTCGAACTACTCTCTCTCTCACCATGCACATAAACACTTGTGCGAGGGAAAATGTTTGTCTCATATAGTAGATCCTTGCGAGCGGGCAAGTGGAGAATGAAAGTCGATTGACGACCACAACTAATGAATTGGAATGTAAAGAGCTCTTCCTTATCTTCATGAATGTCGAGCTTAGTGAGCTGGTGGCCGAAAACTGAAAGAAATATACGGCAAGCTTTTCCTCTAACGTGGGGTTTAATTATCTTCCTAAGCTAAACAAAAAACACCTCATCTTTGAAGCTACTTAGTTGTTAGTATATTTTTGCGTGTCAACTTTTTCCATCTTATTGTTTGCTTTAGATTTCATATATATATATATATATATATATATATATATATATATATATATATATATATATATATATATANTATATATATTTGCATTACATTTAAAATAGCGAATATTGTCATATTTTTTGCACCACGCTTTCATAGGACCTTTGGATTTTGGTGCATTATTTACTGCTGACATATATGGGGCTCCCTTCATGCTATTACAGGTTCTTGATATTCCTCCAATGGGAAATTAATTTCTTGGATTTGGGTAGGATTCATTTTTATTTTCCATAAAATTAAAATGTTATTCCTTTCATAAATGGCATTATTTGTATTTGCACTTTTATAATATTAATTGAAGTTATATTCACAATAATTTTCATATCTTAAATATAGTTGTGGGTTGTATTGACATTTTCTCTTGTGGATAATAATATTCTCCTTTATAATTTTAGCATCTAAACATGCATTTGTAAATTTAAGACTAATTTGTATTTTAATTGATACATTTGAAAGCCCGTTTGTTCGTTCATGAATCTCATGGTAGTATTCAGATTGAAAACTTCCAAAATTAAATTAAGGATTGAACAAACTTTTAATTTTAGCAAATTTAGTGTAATTGAATGTCTTGATTGAATGAACCAACGACATCAAAAGTGCCTCGATCTGTGTCTAAATGAGTTTGAATTAAGCGCTTTTAAAGTTCATGATATTTATTGAAAGTCCAAATGATCTTCTGATTTTTTCATGCTTATAGTTTAGATGAGTGTCTCGGTAAGACGAATCATTGTTATTCAAGTTTTATGCTATTAAGATATTTGAATGTTAGAAAAGAAAAGTTTATAATCAAAGGAAATAACACAAGTCTCAAAGCTTGCTAAAACTTCACATCTCATATTTGATCCGTCCAAACAAAAGAATTCAAAGTTTTAAAAGAAGATTGGAACTTAACCGCGGGAATTGAGAAGTGTGGGTAACTTGACTATAGTTTGTCCTGATAGAGGTACTCGACCCCATTTTTGTAAGAAAATCAGAGCTTCGCCACAATGATTTTAAGTCTTAGGTAAAACTCGCTACACAGCTTATTAAGGATAATTTGATTGTCTTGGTAAAAAATGCTCTGAAGCTTATATGACGGAGTACAATCCGTCTATAGATGACAATGCTTAGCCTATTTAAAAAATAGAATTGGGTGCCTTCAAAGGGAAAATTGGGAATTGTGAGACTTCCCTTCTCCTGATAGGATATTTATATTTGAGGAGATGCGAAGAGTTAATATTTTTTTTGGCAAAATTTTGAAACATTTAGAGATTTTTTTTTGGTAATTTCTTGGTCCCTCTTGGAGTAGGAGTGTCAAATTGGGTTTACGGGACCCGAAATTGATCTGACCTAAATATTAAAACGGGTTAGAAATCTAACTTGATCCTAACCACCCTTCATTTTGAATGACCCAAACCCAACTTGAGCAACTCATTTAATATATGCATGTGAACTATTCGGGTCAAGTTGGCGGGTTAACTTGAACGTGTCTCAAAATATTAAACTTGTTTGGATTTTTACCCCAAACTCAACTTTGAAATTAATCGGATTTACCCGAATTCAATTTTTTCTTTATTGGGTTCAGGTGAAGTTGACGTGTTGAGTTAAAGTCTAACACTTATATTTTGGAGCGTTGATGTTTTTTTCTTAATATTTTAAAAAAATTATAGGTGCACCCTATATTGCATAACAATGGTAGTAGCGATGGTGTCCGGCTTTGTTTCCTGCACACATCCCTATGGGCTATTATGTGTTTTATCTGTCACTTTGTGTGTTTGGGCTGTTTTTTGACTTTCTGAACTCAATTTTGATGCTTTCAAATTCTAATAGAGCTTCAACGACCAATTTTGAGCAAAATTGAAAAGTTTTGAGCCAATGTTATCAATATTTTTTGCTCTATTGATTTGCTGACTTCAAGTAAGATTGAAATTATAATTTATGAGACTTTACTTGGTTTTTGACTTTAAGGGGAGGTTCATGCTATCATCTAGGGAGTGGCCATGCCTTATAATTTATGTGTGTGCACGCGTGCCCTTTAAATGCGTGAAATGTAGTAAGATCAAGATTACTCAATTATTGGGTCATTAATGCACTTAAAAGCTAAAGAATGGTTTACAATTAAAGGGATTAACATGGGTTGCTTTGATAAATTGTTTTAAGATTTTGACTTAAATTCTTAAATGTCATCTAAAAGAATTATAAATGTACCTCTTTAATATGAAGATGGGCTTGAGCTAAATTTTGAGAGTTTAAAGATTTGGAAAAGCTGTAAAGTTCCACTTGGGGTTCAACTCCAACAATCACTTTCAACAATTATAGTTGCTCAACAGTTGTTCTCCGTTATTCTTCGCTTCTCGGTCATCTTTTGGCCCTAGTTGTCTGCCTATTGTCTTTTGACTTTCGATGCCTGTTTGTCATTTGTCCAACTGTTGTCGCCTGACCACTGTAGTACAATCAACTTTGCTAGACCATTTTTTGCCCATCATTTGTTGTCCAATCGTTGTCACATGTCTTCCGTTGTTCAACTGCCATCATTGCCTCTAAATAGTTTTGCTATATTCTTAGGTACAACCACAAGTGGTTATGCTTGTGTTCTTTATTTCTTAATCTCATCTTTTTCAATCAAGGGGAAGAGCGAATTCTTATAATGTTTAATCTCATAATGGACCAAATCATCTGGGCCAAACTCTGTGTTTCCCCTTTTTAGTTTTTCATGTACAAATTTGAGTTTTTCTTTTACTTTTTTTTAATCTATGTAGAAATCTTTGTATAAAGTGAGGACATAAAACTCCGTGCTGCAAATATTCTAACACAAGCAGTAAACATATTCATAACTCTATTTAAGTGCATATTTGATTAGTTTCGCTTCCATGTTGAAGTCCAAGCTCATCCTGAGACCTTGTTGGGACGATCCCATGGACTTCAATATTATTAATTAAAATTAAAAAAAAAAGAAAAAGACCAGACTTATTATATAAACCTCCGGTCATTGCAAGCTCAGCACTGTATCATTTTTCAATTGTCTAATCACGCTGCACATTTAATAGTTCTTTTAACCAGCATCAATTGCCAGGTTATTCTTTTTTCATGTGTTTTCTTTGTGCGTTACACATGGCCATCATATTCTGTAATTTTTACAGTAATGGCTTAGGAAGATTTACATACATACCACTACTTTGTATTTACGTATCTGACACCTAAACTTCAATTTTTACACACACCCCACCTTACCTATGCATAATAGGTGTATTACTCTTTTCAAAAGTTAAAATGGTGNTCAATTGAGGGGAAGAGCGAATTCTTATAATGTTTAATCTCATAATGGACCAAATCATCTGGGCCAAACTCTTTGTTTCCCCTTTTTAGTTTTTCATGTAAAAATTTGAGTTTTTCTTTTTCTTTTTTAATCTATGTAGAAATCTTTGTATAAGGTGAGGACATAAAACTCCGTGCTGCAAATATTCTAACACAAGCAGTAAACATATTCATAACTCTATTTAAGTGCATATTTGATCAGTTTCGCTTCCATGTTGAAGTCCAAGCTCATCCTGAGAGCTTGTTGGGACGATCCCATGGACTTCAATATTATTAATTAAAATAAAAAAAAAGAAAAAGACCAAACTTATTATAAAAACCTCCGGTCATTGCAAGCTCAGCACTGTATCATTTTTCAATTGTCTAATCACCCTGCACATTTAATAGTTCTTTTAACCAGCATCAATTACCAGGTTATTCTTTTTTCATGTGTTTTCTTTGTGCGTTACACATGGCCATCATATTCTGTAATTTTTACAGTAATAGCTTAGGAAGATTTACATACATACCACTACTTTGTATTTACATATCTGACACCTAAACTTCAATTTTTACACACACCCCACCTTACCTATGCATAATAGGTGTATTACTCTTTTCACAAGTTAAAATGGTGTGTTTTTTTTTAATGTGATAATTGTAAAAGGAAAAATTTAGGTGTTAAGACATGCCAATACATAGGAAATAGGTGGTATGTATGTAAATGCCCCAATTTTGTATGTCTAATACCTTACCTTATTTCAAATTTATCAGCTGATTTTACCTCTGATAACTCAGGTAGCTGAGCGATCATTATTTCTTTGGAACAATGACCATTTAAGAAACCTAATCACCCAGAACCGGAAAGTCATTCTTCCTCTGATCTTCCCCGCCCTGGAGAAGAACATGAGAGGCCACTGGAACCAGGCTGTCCAAGGCCTAACCCTCAATGTTCGAAAGCTCTTCTTAGACTCTGACCAAGACTTCTTCAACCAGTGTTCCGTCAAATTCCAAGAGAATGAAGCGAAGGAGATGGAGTCACAGGCAAAGCGCGAATTGCTCTGGAAGCGGCTTGAGGACATCGCTGCATCGAAAGCCGTCAGCAATGAGGCCGTACTAGTTTCGCGCAAAGTCTCTTCGCTCAGCATGACGGCCTTCAGCCCTCGAGCGACAGTCGGTTCTTGATTCCACCATTTCGATACATCTGAGAAACGATTCTTGATGCGCCGATGGTAAGGTGGGAGGTGGTTTTTATGAGGCTTCTCATGCTGTTTTTTGGTATCCTTTTAAGACATGAGAAATGCAGTTTGTGTGTATAATAATTTAGAAAATTGTTATAGATTTGGATGGTGCTTTGTGGTCATATTATTTAAATTATTTATATACCAGCAGTAGAATTTTGGTTGATCCTGACTTGTTGCCACAGATCTAATCTCATTTTGTGCTGTACATTTAAATGCTAAATATTGGCTTTTTTTCTTTCTCCTTTGCACAGCATCTGTTTTGACAAATTTTTATTTGTAATGTGAGTTTTGATTGATTTTTTTATCTATTATATTCATCGTAAAGTAAGTATAATGACTTTCATATTCATCCTAATCAAACTTTAACCGGAATATTCAGATCCCAAAGTTTTCTTTGCTTATTGTTGGGGGTATTTACATACATGCTGGATAATTCTTATTTGTTTACATATCTAACACCTAAACATTCATATTTACATGCATATCCCTCCAATCATTAACATCACATAAAAAATATTGCTGCAAAATACACTTATACATGCACAGTTTTATGATACCAATGTTGGGTGTTAGATATGTAAATACAAGCGACTCGTGTGGTATTATACTTCGTAAATATTGTAATTTCCAGCGCTGATGAAAAGGGGTGCAGCAGGAGACCAAAAGTATGATATACAGAGGCAGCTACTGGGATGAAATTGTAAGTATTTCTTCCTGCTACCGTTATTTTTTGCAGGGGCCTTTGAACCGATTCATCTTTAATGGAAGAAGGCCGATAACTGAGTGATGGGATTTAAAGGCGAGAAGAAAAGGAGTGGACTAACTGGAAATTGCGGACATTAAGGAAGTTGAAAATAATGGAGGTATGAGACTCAATTCCATTGCTTAAAAACCCTACATTTATACTACCCAAATCTTTCATAACACGTCAAAAATAGCACTATTTATCTTTTAAAAAGTGACATACTCATTTTCATGCATTGGTAAAGGGGTTCGTATGTAAAAAAAAATTAAAGCTTAGGTGTTAGATTTGTAAATTCATAGGAATCTTCTTTGTTTTATCTTTAGGGTCATTTACATACATACATACAACAGAATTCTTATGTATTATCATATCTAGAACACTGAAACTTTGATGTTTATGCTCATAACACTCGAATCCTTAATATGACATCTAAAATGCCACTATATTAATTTTTCAGAAGACAAATGCACTTTTTGTATGCATAGATTTATAGCACCAAAATCTTATAAATATAAAAATATCAAACTAGGTGTCAGATATGTAAATTCGTAAGAATTTTGTGGTTCTTTCTTATTTAAAAATTCCATCATGCTATTGATACAAGGAAGGCTACCAAAAAAGTTCTATTGTTTGCATTTGATTGTGTTTGGCTTGCTTAGTTTGGCGCACGCGCGCACACACATGATTGCATGTACATTTTGTGTGTGTTTGTATGTATTGTTTATTTTCACACTGCGCACATGACCATATGAATATTTTATAATTTATATAAATCATAATGCGTAACTTGGATTCAGCTTCATAAAATAACAAGTATTTATTAAATAAATAAATGGAAGTTTACAGGCACACAACAAAATTATTATGTATTTACATATCTAATGCCCAAAGTTTGATATTTACGTTTATAATCCTCTGGTATTATAAATCTATGCATCAGGTGTTTTTAAGAAGTAATTAATTGTGGTATTTTTAATGTGATGTTAAAAATTTGAGTGATATGCTTGTACTTGTGAAGGTCCTAGGTGGACATATATATACATATATATATCCACGTCCTGGTTCATTTATGCGGCCTCTGGCATAAGTTTTTTGGGTCGGGAGTTCGAATCCCGTGGTGCGGGCTCTCCGGATCAATCGAAGCACACCTGAGTTTCGACCCAAATTGGAGAATCGTTATTTGAGGACCAGACCAAATACCGATTCCCTTTTGATATATATATATATATGTATATATATATAACATGTATTTTTATTCACCGATAAAATAACATGCCTGAAAAAATGTATAGGAATTGTAGGATATTGATGCGAATTTTGACGGAATTTAGAAAATGTATATTATTTAAAAAATGATGAAACGTGTTTTTTGACAAGTTTTTGTTTTATTTTATTTTTGAAGTGTCAAAAATCATCGACCATAGAACTTATTCAAAATATAATATTTTTTTATTTAATTTGAATAATCAGTTTTTTAAATATATTGTTTTTATAAAGTTTCAAACGAACGGATTAGAAACATCTAAGTTATCAGAAAAATCTATCCAAATTGGCTGCGTCTATTTGGGCTGTTGTAGTCTTCGAAAAAGCAGCTCTAAAATTGCCATAGAAGAAACACTTATTTAAAAGTTTTGATGATTATTAAAAATTTATTTTATTATAATCACCATATTAAGTCTTATTCAAGAAGAAATATTATGTCCGGGTGTATGTAAATCTGTGACGGTCAATTACCCTCCATCAGATCACCCTATGATGAAGTGTATGGCGACGTGATGATCAGTGGTTAACTGTTAGGTGCAATTTCTGACGCAATATTTTTTTGGGGAGTTATTCTTTTTTAACGAAATTAATTTCCAATCAAATAATTAATTTATTATTTTAGAAATATAATGTCTTAAGCGGCCATTTGTCAAGTCCTACTCTCACTCTCACTTAATAGATGTGGTCTATACATTAGTTATTGCCCCACACTATGCGCCATATTTATTGTTTTTTTTTTTTGGGTATATTTTCCCTCTTTGTTCCGGTGATTTTTTATGGTATTGAGGACAAAAAGAGTGGGTAAATTAATTCAAGTTATTGCTATATGTTTTGAGTATCATGTTATTATTTACTTTTTTTTTGCATTTAGTGTTATATTTATGACTTTTATTTAATGAATATATTATAATTGATTTGTTTCCTTTCTAGTTCTTTCTTTAAATGACCGAATCCTTTTATATATAAATAATATATTAACCATTTCCACATATCTTACATGGTCAGGCGCGGAGCCATCGTTTAAAGCCTTGTACTCGAATCGGCATAAGTAGTCCTCTGATCCAACATCCTTGAGCTTTGTAAGGTTCTTAAAGGAATGAACCCACTTAGAGTTACACGTGGAAACCAATAAAAAATATTATTTTTTTTAATAAATTTTTTATCATTATTATATTCTAGAATATATAGGTTGTGGAGCTCAAAATCGAGCCCAAGAGGAATTAATTTGAAGAGATTTTAATTTGAATGGAGCCAAACACAAAACAATGTTATTTAGGAGCCAATGGCACGCTCTTGTTATTTATCTCCAAAAAAAAAAATCATCACCGTTACACTGTTCGCTGACGGAAGAAAGTAGCGTTAGCTTTAAAAACTAGGGTTAGCTTAGCCCTCTGTTTTCTGAATTCTCCTCCTCCTTTCTCCCAACCACCGCTCCTATTCGGAGATTCGGTAGTGAGAGGTCGAAGGAGAGATGGCGAATCCAATGCGTTATCTGTAAGGTACTTGGGGGAACGAGGTTAAGAAGTTTTGATTTGAAGATAATTTAGTGGGAGAGACGACTTGTAGCTTGATTCAGTGTCGATGGCGAAGAGTAAGCTAGGGAAGAAGGACCTCGATTCGTATACGATCAGGGGCACCGACAAGGTTGTGCACCGTATGTGTCGTTCGTCTCTTCCTCCGAGAACTTGATGTTTATGTTCTGGTTGTTTTGAGCTATTAACGGTTCTCTACGGTNGGAAGAAGGACCTCGATTCGTATACGATCAGGGGCACCGACAAGGTTGTGCACCGTATGTGTCGTTCGTCTCCTCCTCCGAGAACTTGATGTTTATGTTCTGGTTGTTTTGAGCTATTATCGGTTCTCTACGGCTTTTCTTTTTGTTGTTGATGACGATGATTGTCTTTGTAGCGGGTGACTGTGTGCTTATGAGGCCCTCCGATCCGGATAACGTTCCGTACGTTGCGCGGGTGGAGAAGATCGAAGCAGACCAACGCAACAAAGTGAATGTGAGGATTCGGTGGTACTACCGGCCTGAAGATTCGATTGGTGGACGGCGGCAGTTCCACGGGGCTAGGGAGCTCTTTCTTTCCGACCACTATGACGTCCAGAGCGCGCACACCATTGAAGATAAGTGTGTGGTTCATTCCTTCAAGAACTATACCAAGCTCGAGGATGTCGGGTCAGAGGACTTCTTCTGCCGATTCGAGTACAAGGTTTTAACCGGTGGCTTCACTCCTGACCGCGTAGCAGTGTAGGCTGCACTCACCCGGACTTTTGTTTTGTCGAACTCCTTTTATTTTCTGCGGCGTTTAGGAGATGTGGAAACGGTTATNTCGGTGGTACTACCGGCCTGAAGATTCGATTGGTGGACGGCGGCAGTTCCACGGGGCTAGGGAGCTCTTTCTGTCCGACCACTATGACGTCCAGAGCGCGCACACCATTGAAGATAAGTGCGTGGTTCATTCCTTCAAGAACTATACCAAGCTCGAGGATGTCGGGTCAGAGGACTTCTTCTGCCGATTCGAGTACAAGGTTTTAACCGGTGGTTTCACTCCTGACCGCGTAGCAGTGTAGGCTGCACTCACCCGGATTTTTGTTTTGTCGAACTCCTTTTTTATTTTCTGCGGCGTTTAGGAGATGTGAAAACGGTTACNGTTTTAATATAAATAATAATTTTTAAATCTTGCTCAAATCCTTATTGTCTTATGACTACATGATTAGAGTTGCTAAAAGGACTCTTTCTTCGTGAACAGCTCATGTTCGTCTCGCTAAGCAAACGAGTCGAACACGAACACACTTTTTGAGCTCGAAATATAAACGAGCCGAACACGAGCTGGGCATGGCTCGCTCGTGTTCGGCTCGTTTACACCCCTAGTTGTGCTTAGTTTTTCACCTTATTAGTGGGAGCTTCCTGTCAGACTTTTTAAGACAAACTTACAGCGTATCTTATTTCTCTAACTTTTGCTTCTTTTTCTTCTTTGCTATTTAATTTCTGATGCGTTTCTACCTTTTTTCTTGTAATAATTCTTTAAACCTGACATTTAAGTGATTGTTTGGAAGTAACTTTTAGGAAACACCCATCGCTTAGAGCAAGAGGATTATTAATAAATATAAAATCACTAAGAATAAGGTGCTAGTGGTAATTCTAGGGAGAGGGCTTTGAAGGGATGTCTTCTTTAGTTCTGGTAAAGTGTTTTTTTGCAATTGGTGTGAACAAAACTTGGGTATGCTTTAAACCTTAATAGACGATTAGTATTCGTTGAGTGTTGCTCTTATTGCAATGGAGTTTATTTCTTTGTTGAATGCTTGCATAAACTGTACAACAACAACAACAATGCCTTAATCCCACTACGTGGGGTCGGCTACATGAATCTTTTTTCTCCATTGCGTCCTATTTAGTGTCATATTTTCATTTAGTTCTAGTAAATTAAGATAATTTTTAATACAATAAGCCCAAGTCTTCGTAGGTCTACCTCTGCCTTTCTTAACACAAGTCGAATCTAAAACATCTACTCTCCTAATCGAATCATCAGATGGTCAACGTTTAATGTGAACAAACCATCCAAGATGACTTTCTCTAATTTTGTCAATCACAGGAGCTACACCAACCCTATCACAAATATATTCATTCCGCATTTTGTCTCTAAGTGTAAAGCCACTCATCCACCTAATCATTCTCATCTCGGCAACACTTAACTTATTATTATGCTTCTCTTTTAAAGGCCAACATTCAACGCCGTATAGCATTACAGGTCTCACCACCGTCTTATAAAATTTTCCTTTCAGTCTAAGAGGTACTTTTCTATCACATCTCCCCACCGTCTTATAAAATTTTCCTTTCAGTCTAAGCGGTACTTTTCTATCACATAAAAGACTCACCAACATTTTATAAAATTTTTCTTTCAGTCTAAGCGATATTTTTTTTATCACACAATAGGCCCCAAAAGTCTTAAAAAATTTTCCTTTCAGTCTAAGCGGTACTTTTCTATCACACAAAAGGCCCGAAGCATTCCTCAACTTCAACCAACCAACTTGAATTCTACTATTAACATCCCCATCTATATCACCATCGCTTTGAATAATAGACCCAAGATATCTAAATCATTCATACCTTTTAATAATTTGAACACCCAAATTCACACTTCTGTCACTAGAGCTATTACTACTAAAATTACATTCCATGTATTCAGTTTTAGTTCTACTTAAATGAAGGCCTTTAGACTCCAATGTAGACCTCTATAATTCAAGTTTTTATTGTGTTTTTTCTCTCGTTTTATCCACGAGAAGGATATCTTCAACAAAAAGCATACACCAAGGTACATCCTCCTGTAGATGTCCGCTAAGACCATCCATAACTAAAGCAAAAAAATTTNTGCCCGACATAAATCCAAATTGATTATGAGAAATCTTTGTGATGCGTCTTAACCTATGTTCAATTACTCTCTAAAGAATGCTTGCATAAACTGTGAAAAGAAAAAAAAAAGAGAAAGTGGAGAATTTTATCCTTGTTAGGCGGGCCACACCACCTGCCATGGTTGCCTTATAAGATCAATTTATGAAAGCTATTTGAGGGAGTTTCCTATTTTTGTTTTATTCCTTTCTATTTTATTTCCTATTATATTGTATTTCTTTTCTTTGTATTTAGTAAGTTTTAATAGCATTAATTATATCTGTCTTAGATATTCTCTATTTAATAATGGTAAAAGTTGTAATTTGAATATAATGAAATTTTAGAATTTATAATATCTCCGCCTTTCTTATTGGTATCAAANTAATGCTGTTATTATCATGTTACTCTGTCTTATGCCGTACAATATGTCTTTGAAATCTAAACGTAATGTACATTTTCATTATAACAAACAATAGCTGCTTTCATTGAAAGCACTCATTACGTACACTTGAATAAGCACTTGTGAGTTGTGTTTAAGGCTGTCAAAACGGCTCGTTGTTCGCGAACAGCTCGTGTTCGACTCGTTAAGAAGCTCGTGTTCAGCTCGTTAATTTCGTTCGATAAGTTAACGAGCCGAACACGAACTAAGATGTGTTCGGCCTCGTTTGGGTTATCTACATTGCTTGGCGTCTGCGACGTCTTGCTTTCTCTGCTTCGCCATCACCTTGCGACGACATTTGGGCATTAATTATTTGCCGCTTTGTTTGCTTTGAATGGCGTCACTCTCGTCTTTCAATGACGTATTTATTTGTGTCAGCCTCGTTTGTGTCTGTTTCAGATGATGTTGTAGTCTTCTTCCTGCGACGACATCTTCATTTGTGTTGGTCGAACGAATCGACTTCGTCTTTATTTGTCCAAGTAATTTGTCTACTTTGTCTGCTAGGACTCCTCAAATTGTATCACCCCAGCCTTTCTTCAGCAGCAAGATTCCTCCTTGCAGTTGTTGAAGTCTCTTTCGCCAATCTACAGACCCTCCTCTACTCGTTCGCATGACTGCCAAAGTCTCTCTAACATCCTTCCAGTAGCCAAAATTCTCTTTGTAGCTATCGTAATTCCTCAAGCTACTTTGCAAGCTCTTTTCTGTTCCTTATCATAGCCATTTGACCCCTGCAACCACACTTGTTTATTCCTGCTGCAAGCAGCAACCAACTCCTCTATCCAACCCCTAAACATGCTNCTCTTTGTAGCTATCGTAATTCCTCAAGCTACTTTGCAAGCTCTTTTCTGTTCCTTATCATAGCCATTTGACTCCTGCAACCACACTTGTTTATTCCTGCTGCAAGCAGCAACCAACTCCTTTATCCAACCCCTAAACATGCATAAGGTTTATGACCGGGTACAAAATGAAGGCATCTAGTCTACTCCAGTGATCGGGTCTGAATAAAAAACTCGGAATTATGTCCAAACAACCCCTGAATTCCCTAGCTTTATCACAAACCATGAACTCAATAATCATAAATTACTTCGGTGGTCTCAATTCGTGTTTATANTTGGAATTATGTCCAAACAACCCCTGAATTCCCTACCTTTATCACAAACCATGAACTCAATAATCATAAATTACTTTGGTGGTCTCAATTCGTGTTTATGNATACATGCCGGATAATTCTTATTTATTTACATATCTAACACCTAAACATTCATATTTACATGCATATCCCTCTAATCATTAACATCACATAAAAAATATTGCCACAAAATACACTTATACATGCACAGTTTTATGACACCAATGTTGGGTGTTAGATATGTAAATACATGCGACTTGTGTGGTATTATACTTCGTAAATATTGTAATTTCCAGTGCTGATGAAAAGGGGCGCTGCAGGAGACCAAAAGTATGATATACAGAGGCAGCTACTGGGATGAAATTGTAAGTATTTCTTCCTGCTACCGTTATTTTTTGCAGGGGCCTTTGAACCGATTCTTCTTTAATGGAAGAAGGTCAATAACTGAGTGCTGGGATTTAAAGGCGAGAAGAAAAGGAGTGGACTAACTGGAAATTACGGACATTAAGGAAGTTGAAAATAATGGAGGTATGAGACTCAATACCATTGCTTAAAAACCCTACATTTATAGTACCCAAATCTTTCATAACATGTCAAAAATACCACTATTCATCTTTTAAAAAGTAACATACTCATTTTCATGCATTGGTAAGGGGGTTCGTATGAAAAAAAATTAAAGTTTAGGTGCTAGATTTGTAAATTCATAGGAATCTCCTTTGTTTTATCTTTAGGGTCATTTACATGCATACATACAACAGAATTCTTATGTATTATCATATCTAGAACACTGAAACTCTAATGTTTATGCTCATAACACTCGAATCCTTAATATGACATCTTAAATGCCACTATATTAATTTTTCAGAAGACAAATGCACTTTTTCTATGCATAGATTTATAGCACCAAAATCTTATAAATATAAAAATATCAAACTAGGTGTCAGATATGTAAATTCGTAAGAATTTTGTGGTTCTTTCTTATTTAAAAATTCCATCATGCTATTGATACAAGGAAGGCTACCAAAAAAGTTCTATTGTTTGCATTTGATTGTGTTTGGCTTGCTTAGTTTGGCGTCATGATTGCTTTTATATTTTTTGTGTATGTATTGTTTATATTCACACTGCGCACATGACCATATGAATATTTTATAATTTATATAAATCATAATGCGTAACTTGGATTCAGCTTTCATAAAATAACAAGTATTTATTAAATAAATAAATGGAAGTTTACATGCACACAACAAAATTATTATGTATTTACATATCTAATGCCCAAAGTATGATGTTTACATTTATAATCCTCTGGTATTATAAATCTATGCATCAGGTGTTTTTAAGAAGTAATTAATTGTGGTATTTTTAATGTGATGTTAAAAATTTGAGTGATATGCTTGTACTTATGAAGGTCCTAGGTGTTAGATATATAAATATGTGAAAATTGTGTGGTATGTATGTAAATGCCCCATAAGTAAATATTGTTGGGATATGATCAACTATTAAATGGATCCGATTAAACACATAAGATGTTGTACTTGTAACTTCAGCTGTATTTATCTCTTTGTTTGGAAGGCAATAAAGACTAGCTATTTTCCATAGTGAACTTGCCTTAACATATAGTTAACACTTAAATCTTCTTTTTATATTTATACAATCTAACTCTTTCATATCATATTATAGATATCAACAATATAAATGTCAACATTACAGCTTGTTCATATCATATTATAAATTATAGATATATAGATATGCACATATATATAGGTTGGTACATACATACATACGTCCCGGCTCATTTATGCGGCCTCTGGCATAAGTCCTTCGGGTCGGGAGTTCGAATCCCGTGGCGCGGACTTTTCTGATCAATCGAAGCACACCTGAGTTTCGACCCAAATTGGAGAATCGTTATTTGAGAACCAGACCAAATACCGATTCCCTTTTGGAGTATAAATATATAACATGTATTTTTATGCACCAGTAAAATAACATGCCTGAAAAAATAAATTTTAGGTGTTAGAATAGAAATGTATAGGAATTGTAGGGTATTGATGTGAATTTTGACGGAATTTAGAAAATGTATATTATTCAAAAAATGATGAAACGTGTTTTTTTACAAGTTTTTATTTTATTTTATTTTTGAAGTGTCAAAAATCATCGACCATAGAACTTATTCAAAATATAATATTTTTTTTTTATTTAATTTGAATAATCAGTTTTTTAAATATATTGTTTTTATAAAGTTTCAAACGAACGGATTAGAAACATCAAAGTTATCAGAAAAACCTATCTAAATTGGTTAAGTGTCTATTTGGGCTGTTGTAGTCTTCGAAAAAGCAGCCTAAAATTGTCATAGAAGAAAGACTTATTTAAAAGTTTTGATGATTATTAAAAATTTATTTTATTATAATCACCATATTTAAGTCTTATTCAAGAAGAAATATTATGTCCGGGTGTCTGTAAATCTGTGACGGTCAATCACCATCTACCAGATCACCCTATGATGAGGTGTATGGCGACGCGATGATCAGTGGTTAACCGTTAGGTGTAGTTTCTGACCCAATATTTTTTTGGGGAGTTATTATTCTTTATCGAAATTAATTTCCAATCAAATAATTAATTTATTATTTTAGAAATATAATGTCTAAAGCAGCCATTTGGCAAGTCCTACTCTCTCTCTCACTTAATAGATGTGGTCTATACAATAGTTATTGCCCCACACTATGCGCCATCTTTATTGTATTTTTTTTGGGGTATATTTTTCCTCTTTGTTCCGGTGATTTTTTATGGAATTGAGGACAAAAAGAGTGGGTAAATTAATTCAAGTTATTGCTATATGTTTTGAGTATCATGTTATTATTTACTGATTTTTTTTTTGCATTTAATGTTATATTTATGACTTTTATTTAATGAATATATTATAATTAATTTGTTTCCTTTCTAGTTCTTTCTTTAAATGACCGAATTCTTTTTTATATAAATGATATAATAATCATTTCCACTTATCTTACGTGGTCAGGCGCGGAGCCATCGTTATACTCGAATCGGCATAAGTAGTCCTCTGATCAGACATTCGCGAGCTTTGTATAGTTCTTAAAGAAATGAACCCACGTAGAGTTACGCGTGAAAACCAATACAAAAATATCATTTTTTTAAATAAATTTTTTATCATTATTAAATTCTAAAATATGTAGGTTGTGGAGCTCAAAATCGAGCCAAAGAGGAATTCATTTGAAGAGATTTTAATTTGAATGGAGCCAAACACAAAACAATGTTATTTAGGAGCCAATGGCACGTTTTTGTTATTTATCTCAAAAAAAAAAAAAATCATCCCCATTACACTGTTCGCTGACGGAAGAAAGTAGCGTTAGCTTTAAAAAACTAGGGTTAGCTTAGCCCTCCGTTTTCTGAACTCTCCTCCTCCTTTCTCCCAACCACTGCCNTTCCTAGGTCTACCTCTGCCTTTCTTAACACAAGTCGAATCTAAAACATCTACTCTCCTAATCGAATCATCACATGGTCAACGTTTAATGTGAACAAGCCATCCAAGATGACTTTCTCTAATTTTGTCCATCACAGGAGCTACACCAACCCTATCACAGATATATTCATTTCGCATTTTGTCTCTAAGTGTAAAGCCACTCATCCACCTAATCATTCTCATCTCAACAACACTTAACTTATTATTATGCCTCTCTTTTAAAGGCCAACATTCAGCGCCATATAGCATTACAGGTCTCACCACTGTCTTATCAAATTTTCCTTTCAATATAAGAGGTACTTTTCTATCACATGCTCCCCACCGTCTTATAAAATTTTCCTTTCAGTCTAAGCGGTACTTTTCTATCACATAAAAGACTCACCAACATTTTATAAAATTTTTCTTTCAGTCTAAGCGATATTTTTTTTATCACACAATAGGCCCCAAAAGTCTTAAAAAATTTTCCTTTCAGTCTAAGCGGTACTTTTCTATCACACAAAAGGCCCGAAGCATTCCTCAACTTCAACCAACCAACTTGAATTCTACTATTAACATCCCCATCTATATCACCATCGCTTTGAATAATAGACCCAAGACATCTAAATCATTCATACCTTTTAATAATTTGATCACCCAAAGTCACACTCTGTCACTAGAGCTACTACTACTAAAATTACATTCCATGTATTCAGTTTTAGTTCTACTTAGATGTCACTAGAGCTATTACTACTAAAATTACATTCCATGTATTCAGTTTTAGTTCTACTTAAAAGCACTAGAGCTATTACTGCTAAAATTACATTCTATGTATTCAGTTTTAGTTCTACTTAAACGAAGACCTTTAGACTCCAATGTAGACCTCCATAATTCAAGTTTTTCCTGGGCTTTTTCTCTCGTTTTTCCACGAGAAGAATATCATCAACATACACCAAGGTACATCCTCCTGTAGATGTCCACTAAGACCATCCATAACTAAAGCAAAAAAAATTTGGGATTAAAGCCGATCTCTGATGTAATCCAACAGAAATAGGAAAATATTTGGTCAATCCTCCTTCAGNTCATATCAACACCTTTCTTCTCAAGAACTCTCCAAAGGATATCTCTTGGAACCTTATCGTAAGCTTATTCTAAATCAATAAAAATCAAATGTAGATTCTCCTTATTATCTTTGAACTTCTCCATTAAACCGCTAATAAATAGACATAAATCCAAATTGATTATGAGAAATCTTTGTGATGCGTCTTAACCTATGTTCAATTACTCTTTAAAGAATGCTTGCATAAACTGTGAAAAGAAAAAAAAAAGAGAGTGGAGAATTTTATCCCTGTTAGGCGGGCCACACCACCTGCCATGGTTGTCTTATAAGATCAATTTATGGAAGCTATTTGAGGGAGTTTCCTATTTTTGTTTTATTCCTTTCTATTTTATTTTCTATTATATTGTATTTCTTTTTTTTTTTTGTATTTAGTAAGTTTTAATAGCATTAATTATGTCTGTCTTAGATATTCCCTATTTAATAAGGGTGAAAGTTGTAATTTGAATATAATGAAATTTTAGAATTTATAATATCTCCGCCTTTCTTATTGGTATCAAAGCCTTGTTTGGGTTATTTGCATTGCCAGGCGTCTGCGACGTCTTGCTTTCTCTGCTTTGCCATCACTTTGCGACGACATTTGGGCGTCAATTATTTGTCGCTTTGTTTGCTTCGAATGGTGTCACTCTCTTCTTGCAATGATGTCTTTATTTGTGTCAACCTCGTTTGTGTCTGCTTCAGATGATGTTGTAGTCTTCTTCCTGCGACATCTTCATTTGTGTTGGTCGAACGAATCGACTTCGTCTTCATTTCTAAGTAATTTGTCTACTTTGTCTGCTAGGACTCCTCAAATTGTATCACCCCAGCCTTTCTTCAGCGGCAAGATTCCTCCTTGCAGTTGTCAAAGTCCCTTTCGCCAATCTACAGACCCTCCTCTACTCATTCGCATGACTGTCAAAGTCTCTCTAACATCCTTCCAATAGCCAAAAATTCTCTTTGCAGCTATCGTAATTCCTCAAGCTACTTTGCAAGCTCTTTTTTGTTCCTTACCATAGCCATTTGACTCTTGCAACCACACTTGTTTATTCCCGCTGCAAGCAGCAAGCAACTCCTTTATCCAACCCCTAAACATGCATAAGGTTTATGACTGGGTACAAAATGAAGACGTCTAGTCTACTCCAGTGATCGGGTCTGAATAAAAAACTCGGAATTATGTCCAAACAACCCCTGAATTCCCTACCTTTATCACAAACCATGAACTCAATAATCATAAATTTCTTCGGTGGTCTCAATTCATGTTTATGTAGATTTATGAAAAATGAAAGAAGGAATATTTCATGGGAGACAACACAATTCCTTAATTTATTGATCCTAATCATCACTCATGGAAGATCTAGACTTTGGATAATAGATTCAGGTGTTTTTGATCATATGATTGGAAACATTCACGCTCTCATTAACCACCAAGGATCACCATCTCCAAAGTTGTTGGACTTGTTGATAGATCTCACTTCAGAATTGTTGTGAAAGGAAAAGTGGAAGTTTTTAAATATATTCTGCTTTCTTCTGTGATATATGTTCCTTAACCAGATTGCAACTTACTTTCAATTAGCAAAAGCTTATTCATGATTTAAGCTATGTTACAAAATTTCACTCTAGTTGTGAATTTCAGCTGGTGGATTCGGGAAATGTGATTGATAGTGCTAAATTGTATCAAGATCTATATTACTCAAGGAATATTATTCTCTCAACACACTAGTGTTTTCTTCACCTTTTCTCATATTCTCGAGTCTATTGAAATTTTAGTTTTATTATAAAATTGTGATCTAGGGAATTCAAATTTTTATTATATTGCAAAGTTATACCCCATCTCTTTATTAATAAAAAGTCAGTTTTTTATGAGCGTGAAACATGTCAATTGACTAAACATACTTGCCATGTATTTCTTCTCATTATAACCCCTCACATCCTTTTTTTATCATTCATAGTAACATTTGGGGACCATCAAAATTAAAAATCATCAATGAAATTAGATGATTTGTTTTATTCATTGATGATCATATTAGAACTAGTTGAATATTTCTCATGAATGAGAAATTTTAAACAATACAAATCTTTCAATCCTTCTATGCTCTAATTTACTCTCAATTTCATAGAAAAATTTAAATTCTTAAAACTAATAATGCAAAAGAATACTTCAATTTGATCTTTTGGACACTTCCTTGTAAAGAATGAAATCATGTGAGTTCTTACGCTGAGACTCCACTATAAAATGGGATAACTCAGAGGAATAATAAACATCTCCTCGAGGTATTTAGGTTTATAGTGTTTTCTCACAATATCTCACAATTTTTTTGGAGGGATGTTGTGTTCACAACTACTACCTTATTAATAGAATGTCGAGCAAGGTCCTTAGATTCATAGCCCCTCTTGATGTTTTGATGAAACACCCTCTTGTTAGAGCTTTCTCATCTATTTTTTCTCTAAAACATTTGGTTGTCTTTTCTGTTCACATTTGCCAACCTAATCACACAAAATTTAACTCAAAATCCATGAAATATAGATTTTTTAGTTATACTTCTAACAAAAAGGGGTACACTTGTTATTCTCCCATTGCAGAAAAATATTTTAACTCTATGAAAAATAATTCTACGACCCCAAATTTGAAATTCAGGGGGAGAGTACTGGGTGAAAATCATATTAGAGACATTACTTTGGATACCCACATTGATCTAGGGTCATTACAACATATCCTACTTCTCTCTAATCATCATTTCTGCCAAATTCCATCACTCGAGGATATAAAACCTGAGATTAACAACAAGGAAGTGCACAAGAAACTTTGTGTGTACACTCGGAGAAAGAAATTCACCTAACAAAATAAAGACAATATAAAATCACAAGACTGTTCACAACTAAATTTGAACTCACACATAGCTGAAGTTCTAAGGGTTGTATAATCCAGTGGAGAAGACAAGGAATGTTGTATAAATTATCCTATTCAAGAGGATATTGCCTCTGAAAAATTATCATCACTTTATGAAGTTTTTGTATGTAATATTGATAGTGTGCAAACACTATGTCTTTTCAATGAGCGCTTCAGAGTCTAGAATGGAAAAGGATAGCTGAGGAGGAGATCCAAACACGATCTAAATAACACATGAATCTTTACGAAGCTTCCTACAGATAAAGGGCTCATTGGGTGCAAATGCGTATTTAATGTCAAGTACAAAACATATAAGAGCATTGAGAGGTTAAATGCTAGGTTGGCAGCCAAAGATTTCACTCAGACTTATGGGATAAACTATCAAGAGACCTTTGCACCAATGACCAAGCTAAATGTTGTAAGAATTCTACTTTTTTTTTTCCAGTGAACACGATCTAAATATATATTTTTTTTTTTCGGATATTTATTTCTTATTGTATATCAGATATTTTTCTGTTTTCTAAACTCTTCAAATGAATGCTTGAACATCTTTTACATTCTAAAAGTTTAGATATTTTCCGGTAGCATTTTAGATTCAAGTTATGCCTTTTTTTGGCTTTTAAATTTTCCGTTATGACTAAAATGCTTCATTAATAAATGTCGGCTTGTTCGAGTGCCTCTGAGGACTTGTTTGATTATTTGCTTAATAAGCCTTCGTTTTTGACAGGTTTCACCCGGCTTGTATGGACATGACTATTGAACAAGCCAAAACATTGGATCAGTTCCTTTGTTTAGACTGTTCCGCGGATGATGATACCAAAAGGTCTCCTAATAGCTTTCCTGTTTCCTCAATGTTGGAGCCAAAGGTAGGGGTAATGTTAATTCAAATATCTTCTGGTTTTCTATTTGAACAAGATTACAGGCAACATGTAATTTCTTTTTGTTTTGTTCTTTTGTATTTACATATCTCACACTTATGCTTTCGTTTTTAGACACGTAGCACTTTGGTATCTTAAACCTATGCATGAAAATGTGTATTTAACTTTTGAAAAGTCATAATTTTGAATATACACATTTAAATGGTAGTGCTATTTTTTACGTGATGTTAAATTTTGAGTGCTATGTGGCTAAATATGAAAGTTTAGGTGTCAGAATGTAAATACATATGAATTGTGTGCTATGTGTGTAAATGCCTTCCTTTTTTCCCTTAATTTTTTTCTTGTAAGCATGGACGCGAGCTAGTCGTGCAGAATGGAATAATTGTGAATTTTCGGCAGGTGTACGTTTTTAAAGTTAACTAGAGAGTGATGCTTATCAAAACTTTTTGGTTAATTGTCAAATGAAGTTAAATACTAATATAAATTGGGATTGGGTGGTTCAAGTGATGTTTTTGGTAATTAATTATTTATTAAACTGAACCGTCTGATCAAGTGATGTAGTACGAGTTGTTCATTAGATTTTTATTTTATTATTATTTCCTTTTATAACTTCCATTTTAGCATTGGAGTGGTCAGCACCTTAAGATTCTTTTGTGAACTTTAATCTCAATTTTGTTGGCTTTATCCTTCTGTAGGCACGTCTTGACGATTTAGATGATTTACCATGACTTACAACCTAGGCACAAACATGAAAAGGTTCCAATCATATACCATTTTTCCATACTATTTCTCTGTTAATTAATCTGCGTCTCAAATGAATACTGTTACATTTTGTAGACCAGAGAATATGATGCAGCTATATTTGCACATAGACGCGTCAAATTGGTTTCGGGTCTGACCTGAAAAACTTCTTTGCCCGAATATGACCCAAACTTTAAACATGTTAAAAAGTCTAAATCTGACCAGGTAACCTGAACTCGACCTTATAACCTGTTTAACATGGCAGTATAGCCATTTGGATCAAATTTCAAGTTGATTTTGAGTCAATCTCAGGTCAATTTCGGGTTTGCTAATAAGCTTTTGGTGGATTTTGGGTTAGTGGTCCAGTTTTGGGTTAATTTTCGAGTTAGTGGGTTAACCTAAACTTGGTACGAAAATTTAAACTTGTTAGGGGTCAACCCTAAGTTAAATTTTATTTGAGTTGAATTGATATATCCGATCAATTTTTGACACGCCTATTTGAACATAAAATGTCCTTTTCTAAGTTCTTTGAGGTTAGCCATATTTGTTTTTCTCTTTATGCTGCTCTTGTAGAGAACCTTTATTACGGTGCGAGTCGAACTGAGGAAAACTGAAAATTCATCTCACCTTTTGCACATTTGTCACAATTCCATGCAGGTTCAAACAAAAAAGAGGAAGAGATGATGATCAATTTTACAGGCAAGGGGTGGCGGGCCAGCTGTACCCACTGTTGGTAATATGTAACTGTACAGTGCAGGAAAAAAAGACTGATTGTAAAAAAAGAAAAAAAAAAAAAAACTAAGTTAAGGTTTTGTTGGTGATCATGTTTTGTTTTCTTTTTTTTAGTCTTATTTTATTTTATTTTTTATTTTTTTATTTTTAGAAAATGAGCTTGATATTTAGTAATTTATATTTTTTAAAAATTAAAAATATTATATATGTTTTATTGGGTTTTTTTTTTATTATACTTTTTATTAAACACTTGCTTTTTAGTATTAAGTTTTGTTGTCCATGACATATANTAATGTTGTTATTATCATGTTACTCTGTCTTATGCCGTACAATATGTCTTTGAAATCTAAACGTAATGTACACTTTCATTATAACAAACAATAGCTGCTTTCATTGAAAGCACTCATTACGTACACTTGAATAGGCACTTGTGAGTTGTGCTTAGGCTGTCAAAACGGCTCGTTGTTCGCGAACAGCTCGTGTTCGACTCGTTAAGAAGCTCGTGTTCGGCTCGTTAA
This sequence comes from Phalaenopsis hybrid cultivar, assembly GCA_002079205.1. Taxonomy (NCBI): domain Eukaryota; kingdom Viridiplantae; phylum Streptophyta; class Magnoliopsida; order Asparagales; family Orchidaceae; genus Phalaenopsis; species Phalaenopsis hybrid cultivar. Next base: position 30,691 of record JXCR01147580.1, on the reverse strand, counting down.
TTTCGTTCGATAAGTTAACGAGCCGAACACGAACTAAGATGTGTTCGGCTCTTTTTTGCTCGAAATACTACTCATCATATATATATATATATATAT
>JXCR01147580.1:5594-27656 GCA_002079205.1 Phalaenopsis hybrid cultivar | reverse complement strand
ACTTGTTGATAGATCTCACTTTAGAATTGTTGGGAAAGGAAAAGTGAAAGTTTTTAAATATATTTTGCTTTCTTCTGTGATATATGTTCCTTAACCAGTTTGCAACTTACTTTCAATTAGGAAAAGCTTATTCATGACTTGAGCTATGTTACAAAATTTCACTCTAGTTGTGAATTTCAGCTGGTGAATTCGGAAATGTGATTGATAGTGCTAAATTGTATCAAGATCTATATTACTCAATGAATGTTATTCTCTCAACACACTAGTGTTTTCTTCACCAACTTTTTCTCATATTCTCGAGTTTATTGAAATTTTAGTTTTATTATAAAATTGTGATCTAGGGAATCCAAATTTTTATTATATTGCAAAGTTATACCCCATCTCTTTATTAATAAAAAGTCAATTTTTTTTTAGCGTGAAACATGTCAATTGACTAAACATACTTGCCATGTATATCTTCTCATTATAACCCCTCATATCCTTTTTTTATCATTCATAGTAACATTTGGGGACCATCAAAATTAAAAATCATCAATGAAATTAGATGATTTGTTTTATTCATTGATGATCATATTAGAACTAGTTGAATATTTCTCATGAATGAGAAATTTTAAACAATACAAATCTTTCAATCCTTCCATGCTCTAATTTACTCTCAATTTCATAGAAAAATTTAAATTCTTAAAACTGATAATGCAAAAGAATACTTCAATTTGATCTTTTGGACACTTTCTTGTAAAGAATGAAATCATGTGAGTTCTTACGTTGTGACTCCACTATAAAATGGGATAACTCAGAGGAATAATAAACGTCTCCTCGAGGTATTTAGGTTTATAGTGTTGTCTCACAATATCTCACAATTTTTTTTGGAGGGATGCTGTGTTCACAACTACTACCTTATTAATAGAATGTCGAGCAAGGTCCTTAGATTCATAGCCTCTCTTGATGTTTGGATGAAACACCCTCTTGTTAGAGCATTCTCATCTATTTTTTCTCTAAAATATTTGGTTGTCTTTTCTGTTCACATTTGCCAACCTAATCACACAAAATTTAACTCAAAATCCATGAAATATATATTTTTAAGTTATACTTCTAACAAAAAGGGGTACACTTGTTATTCTCCCAATACAGAAAAATATTTTAACTAAATGAAAAATAATTCTATGACCCCAAATTTGAAATTCAGGGGGAGAGTACTGGGTGAATATCATATTAGAGACATTACTTTGGATACCCACATTGATCTAGAGTCATTACAACATATTCTACTTCTCTCTAATCATCATGTCTGCTAAATTTTATCACTCGAGGATATAAAACCTGAGATTGACAACAAGGAAGTGCACAAGAAACTTTGTGTGTACACTCGGAGAAAGAAATTCACCAAACAAAATAAAGACAATATAAAATCACAAGATTGTTCACAACTAAATTTGAATTCACACATAGCTGAAGTTCTAAGGGTTGTATAATCCAGTGGAGAAGACAAGGAATGTTGTATAAATTATCCTATTCAAGAGGATATTGCTTGTGAAAAATTATCATCACTTTATGAAGTTTTTGTATGTAATATTGTTAGTGTGCAAACACTATGTCTTTTCATGAAGCGCTTCAGAGTCTAGAATGGAAAAGGATAGCTGAGGAGGAGATCCAAACACGATCTAAATAACACATGAATCTTTACAAAGCTTCCTACAGATAAAGGGCTCATTGGGTGCAAATGCGTGTTTAATGTCAAGTACAAAACATATAAGAGCATTGAGAGGTTAAATGCTAGGTTGGCAGCCAAAGATTTCACTCAGACTTATGGGATAAACTATCAAGAGACCTTTGCACCAATGACCAAGCTAAATGTTGTAAGAATTCTTCTTTTTTTTTCCCAGTGTACACGATCTAAATATTTTTTTTTCTTTCGGACATTTATTTCTTATTGTATGTCAGATATGTTTCTGTTTTCTAAACTCTTCAAATAAATGCTTGAACATCTTTTACATTCTAAAAGTTTAGATATTTTCCGGTAGCATTTTAGATTCAAGTTATGCCTTTTTTTGGCTTTTAAAATGTCCGTTATGACTAAAATGCTTCATTAATAAATTTGGAATTGTTCGAGTGTCTCTGAGGGCTTGTTTGACTATTTGCTTAATAAGCTTTCGTTTTTGGNTATTGACTGTGAAAAATTATCATCACTTTATGAAGTTTTTGTATGTAATATTGATAGTGTGCAAACACTATGCCTTTTCATGAAGCGCTTCAGAGTCTAGAATGGAAAAGGATAGCTGAGGAGGAGATCCAAACATGATCTAAATAACACATGAATCTTTACAAAGTTTCCTACAGATAAAGGGCTCATTGGGTGCAAATGCGTGTTTAATGTCAAGTACAAAACATATAAGAGCATTGAGAGATTAAATGCTAGGTTGGCAACCAAAGATTTCACTCAGACTTATGGGATAAACTATCAAGAGGCCTTTGCACCAATGACCAAGCTAAATGTTGTAAGAATTCTTCTTTTTTTCTTCCAGTGAACACAATTAAATATTTTTTTTTTCTTTCGGACATTTATTTCTTATTGTATATCAGATATTTTTCTGTTTTCTAAACTCTTCAAATGAATGCTTGAACATCTTTAACATTCTAAAAGTTTAGATATTTTCTGGTAGCATTTTAGATTCAAGTTATGCCTTTTTTTGGCTTTTAAAATGTCCGTTATGACTAAAATGCTTCATTAATAAATTTCGACTTGTTCGAGTGTCTCTGAGGGCTTGTTTGATTATTTGCTTAATAAGCTTTCGTTTTTGACAGGTTTCACCCGGCTTGTATGGACATGACTATTGAACAAGCCAAAACATTGGATCAGTTCCTTTGTTTAGACTGTTCCGCGGATGATGATACCAAAAGGTCTCCTAATAGCTTTCCTGTTTCCTCAATGTTGGAGCCAAAGGTAGGGGTAATGTTAATTCAAATATCTTCTGGTTTTCTATTTGAACAAGATTACAGGCAACATGTAATTTCTTTTTGTTTTGTTCTTTTGTATTTACATATTAGACATGCAGCACTTTGGTATTTTAAACCTATGCATTAAAATGTGTATTTAAAATGTGTATTTAACTTTTGAAAAGTCATAATTTTGAATATACACATTTAAATGGTAGTGCTATTTTTTACGTGATGTTAAATTTTGAGTGCTATGTGGCTAAATATGAAAGTTTAGGTGTCAGAATGTAAATACATAAGAATTGTGTGCTACGTGTGTAAATGCCTTCCTTTTTTTCCCTTAATTTTTTTCTTGTAAGCATGGACACGAGCTAGTTGTGCAGAATGGAATGATTGTGAATTTTCGGCAGGTGTACATTTTTAAAGTTAACTAGAGAGTGATGCTTATCAAGACTTTTTTGCTTAATTGTTAAATGAAGTTAAACACTAATATAAATTGGGATTGGGTGGTTCAAGTGATGTTTTTGTAATTAATTATTTATTAAACTGAACCGTCAGTTGTTCATTAGATTTTTATTTTATTATTATTTCCTTTTATNACCGTCTGATCAAGTGATGTAGTACGAGTTGTTCATTAGATTTTTATTTTATTATTATTTCCTTTTATAACTGCCATTTTAGCATTGGAGTGGTCGGCACCGTAAGATTCTTTTGTGAACTTTGATCTCAATTTTGTTGGCTTTATCCTTCTGTAGGCACGTCTTGAATATCTTGTATTACCATGACTTGCAACCTAGGCACAAACATGAAAAGGTTCCGATCATACCATTTTTCCATACTATTTCTCTGTTAATTAATCTGCGTCTCAAATGAATACTGTTACATTTTGTAGACCAGAGAATATGATGCAGCTATATTTGCACGTAGACGCGTCAAATTGGTTTCGGGTCTGAGCTGAAAAACTTCTTTGCCCGAATATGACCCAAACTTTAAACATGTTAAAAGGTCTAAATCTGAACCCGACCCTCATTCAACCCAGGTAACCTGAACTCGACCTTATAACCTGTTTAACATGGCAGTATAGCTATTTGGATCAAATTTAAGTTGATTTTGAGTCAATCTCAGGTCAATTTCGGGTTGGCTAGTTAAGTTTTGGGTGGATTTTGGATTAGCGGTCCAGTTTTGAGTTAATTTCCGAGTANATTCAACCCAGGTAACCTGAACTCGACCTTATAACCTGTTTAACATGGCAGTATAGCTATTTGGATCAAATTCAAGTTGATTTTGAGTCAATCTCAGGTCAATTTCGGGTTGGCTAGTAAGTTTTGGGTGGATTTTGGATTAGCGGTCCAGTTTTGAGTTAATTTCCGAGTTAGTGGGTTAACCTAAACTCGTTATGAAAAATTAAACTTGTTAGGATTCTTAACTCAAATCTGACCCAAATATTATTTTGGGGTCAACCCTAAGTTAAATTATATTTGAGTCGAATTGATATATCCGGTCAATTTTTGCACGCCTGTTTGAACGTAAGATGTCTCCTTTTCTCAGTTCTTTGAGGTTAGCCATATTTGTATTTCTCTTTATGCTGCTCTTGTAGAGAACCTTTATTACTGTGCGAGTCAAACTGAGGAAAACTGAAAATTCATCTCACCTTTTGCACATTTGTCACAATTCCATGCAGGTTCAAACCAAAAAGAGGAAGAGATGATGCTCAATTTTTCAGGCAAGGGGTGGCGGGCCAGCTGCACCCACTGTTGGTAATATGGAACTGTACAGNAAATTCATCTCACCTTTTGCACATTTGTCACAATTCCATGCAGGTTCAAACCAAAAAGAGGAAGAGATGATGATCAATTTTTCAGGCAAGGGGTGGCGGGCCAGCTGTACCCACTGTTGGTAATATGGAACTGTACAGTGCAGAAAAAAAAGACTGCTTGTAAAAAAAGGAAAAAAAAAAAAAACTAAGTTAAGTTTTTGTTGGTGATCATGTTCTGTTTTCTTTTTTTTTTAGTGTTATTTTATTTTATTTTTTATTTTTTTATTTTTAGAAAATGAGTTTGATATTTAGTAATTTATATTTTTTTAAAAATAAAAAATATAATATATGTTTTGTTGGGTTTTTTTTTAAATTATATTTTTTATAAAACATTTAATTTTTAGTATTAAGTTTTGCCGTTCATGACATATACTTCTTCATTGCTTGANGGTGACAGCGGCGGGACTCGCTATTTTGAGTGTTTTAAAAACAGATAAAAATATAAATTTTCTATTTTGAGTAATTTAAAAAGAGCAATGTTCCTTAAAAAAAAAAAAAACAGAAACAAATTAAAAAAATAGATAAGTAAATATTGTCTAAATATTTGATTTGTCTTGTCTTATAAGTATGGTTAGGGGTCTTTTAGATTAAGCTTTTTTCATCCGGGGTACTAGTGAGTCTAAATTTGTGCAATCAGTGCCTTCCTAAAGTGGAGCTGCTGCATTTGGATTGTATCATCTTTTAAATGGTCTCTTGTCCTTTATAGGATGCTTGTTNCGGGGTACTAGTGAGTCTAAATTTGTGCAATCAGTGCCTTCCTAAAGTGGAGCTGCTGCATTTGGATTGTATAATGTTTTAAGTGGTCTCTTGTCCTTTATAGGATGCTTGTGCCATTTGGTTGTGGAAGGATTTTCTATGCAACTGTGTGGAGGGTGTAAACGATTGGAGTTTGAGCTCGATTGTGAGCCAAATTATGAAGTTATTCATTAAAGAGTATAGCATAAAGAGGGTGTAAACAANGGAGGGTGTAAACGATTGGAGTTTGAGCTCGATTGTGAGCCAAATTATGAAGTTATTCATTAAAGAGTATAGTTAGATTTTTTGTGGCACTTAAATGGGAAGTGGCAAGTCCTATAAATGAAAAATGTTTTGATTGTGCATGCTTAAGTATTCCAAATAGAGTTTAATTGTTAGGCATGTAAAGATTTATTTCAATTTTAAAAAGTAAAAAAATTGGTATTTCTTATGAGATTCAAAATTTTGGATGGTATAAATGTAAAAAATAAAGTTTAAGGGTCTGTCTAAAGCAGTTGTATTTGTTGGAAGAAGCTGAAAAATAAGATGTTCAAAAAAATTATGGTGTCTATTACAAATTTTTTTTTTTAAAAAAATATGACAAGTCAGGTTTGGTAAGAAATTATGGTTTTCAGCAGCAGTTTTTTGAAAACATAGAGAAAATATAGTTTTCTAAATTAAAAAATTGCGGTGCGGTGCTGTATCGATAGTGCATTGTTGTCCAAAATACATAATAAGTGTTAGATACGTAAATTGTTATGAATATGGTGTTATGGAGGTAGATGCCCCTAATATTTTTTTAAAACAAACTAGCTGACGAGCTAACTAGTATTGTCAGGGACGGCTTGAGCATGACTTTTCAGCTCATCGAGCTGAGCTCGTTATCAAGTAATTCTTCTTGGCTTATTTAGACTCGTATCTCATGATTGATTGCAGAAATTTCTGAAGTGATGGATTTGGTACTACTGGNGCCATTTGGTTGTGGAAGGATTTTCTATGCAACTGTGTGGAGGGTGTAAACGATTGGAGTTTGAGCTCGATTATGAGCCAAATTATGAAGCTATTCATTAAAGAGTATAGTTATACAGATTTTTTTGTGGCACTTAAATGGGAAGTGGTAAGTCCTATAAATGAAAAATATTTTGATTGTGCATGCACAAGTATTCCAAATAGAGTTTAATTGTTTGGCATGTAAAGATTTATTCCAAATTGGTATTTTTATGAGATTAAAAATTTTGGATGGTATAAATGTAAAAAATAAAGTTTAAGGGTCTGTTTAAAGCAGTTGTATTTGTTGGAAGAAGCTGGAAGATAAGATGTTCAAAAAAATTAGTGTCTAATATAAATTTTTTTTCTTAAAAAAATTTGACAAGTCAGGTTTGGTAAGAAAATATTACATCATAATATGGTGTTATGGATGTAGATGCCCCTAATATTTTTTTAAAACAAACTAGCTTACGAGCTAATTAGTATTGTCAGGGACGGCTTGAGCATGACTTTTCAGCTCATTGAGCTGAGCTCGTTATTAAGTAATTCTTCTTGGCTTATTTAGACTCGTATCTCATGATTGCTTGCAGAAATTTCCGAAGTGATGGATTTGGTACTACTGGATTTGCATTATCAACTCAGTATGATGATTTAAATGATGGTCTTAGGGGGTTGAAATAGCCAAATCAAAGCATATGAGGGGGAACAAATTGGCTATCGGAAGAGAAATATTAAGCTTGGAAAACGTATGCTTGGACAACAGTGTAAATCACACCATATTATTTTCTATCACTGAGATTACTAAAGTTGTTGATCATCACTTCTGATCTTCTATTTTCTGTTTGCGCAGACTTTTGTTTCAGTAACAAGAAAATAAACTTTTGAAAGTAATGAACTCAAATATAGGTTTTAGCATATCTAAACAGTATTTTGATATTATTATAATTATATTGTACTGGATATTTGCATAAATACAACTCACTCCTATTTATTTATATATTTGACACTTAAATTTTACATATTTGTACCAGCTTATTTATACACTAAAATGTGTATTTCAATATTTAGAGATTAAAGTAGTGATATTTTTCNTAACAAGAAAATAAACTTTTGAAAGTAATGAACTCAAATATAGGTTTTAGCGTATCTAAACAGTATTTTGATATTATTATAATTATATTGTATTGGATATTTGCATAAATACAACTCAATTCCTATTTACTTATATATTTGACACTTAAATTTTACATATTTGTACCATCTTAGTGATATATATTTTTTTCTATAAGAAATATTTGGGTGTATGTAAATACAGAGGAATTGGGGGGTGGTATGTACTTAATTCTTTAACATTGCATCAAAATTTTATAAAATTTATCTTCTTAAAAAGAAATTTACACTTTCATCCATAGATTTATAACATCAGGTATTATAAATGTAAATATCAAACTTTGTGTTTGGAATTACGTAAGAATCGTGAGGCATATATGTAAATTTTTTTTAAAAATAACAATGATAGAAACACATCTTAAGGCAAATCGCATGGTTGGAAATAGTTCTTTCCATTCTCTGCTGACCATTTTTTTCATATGATTATTGTCTATTTGGCACTCTTTTATTTGTTCCTTCCGTGCAAGGTGGGTCGTGTGGGCCCAACTTGACTGTAATTTACGAAATTACCCCTACGCAAACTGTCAGTTTCTTCCCCAATTAAAATAAAGGTTAAAAATTTTAAGAAAAAATTATAGGAAAAAATAAAAGAATTTTTATAGTGAACAAATTTTTTAAATAAATTGTGTAAATAATTTATAGGCATCTTTTCCTTAAATATCATATAAATTAAAATTAATTATTTATTTTATCTTTATACAAAAGTATAAGAATAAAGAAGAAACCCTCATATATATTTGACTAATAAATACACTTATATTATGAGTTTAATATGAATACATGTCAACAATTTAAAGATAATTTTGTTTTTAATTTATAAATTTACGAAAAATATGGCACCGCATCTCTGTCAACAGAGTCATGCTGGGCAAAATAAGCTAATCTTATAATTATGTCATCATACACTGACGTTTAAGTTGTAGATTGAAGACTCGAGAGACTAGTGTCGAAACATTACAATTTTAGCCAGAACAATCATGAATTCTATTTGAATCACGGTGCTGACAACATTACAACTTCACCAGAAAACTAAATATTCTAAAATCTTAAATGTATTTTGTGAATTTTACATTTAGTACTCCAATAATATTACAACATTCAGTTACACATCATAATGCAAATAAAATGGATAGAAGGAGTCGGTGGGGCAGGGGTAATTCAGGGATTTCAAGTGAGTGTCCCAGTGGCAGTTCTCACTTGAGAGCACAATTCAGAAGCGTTATTCAAGCTAGACGGAGGAGAGACTTCCTCCGCCTCCGCTTCTCTCTCTAAAAGCCATTTGGTCATCAATGGCGGACGTAAGCCATCCTCCGATGGAGCAGTTGCAGGATCTGGAGAACTGTATTGATTCCAACCCTCCTTGGCGTAGGAATTCCCTATCACTCTCTTTATCACAAAAACATTTTACCGCCATTACTATTTACTCCTAATTTTTTTTTTCTTTTCTGGTTGATTCATCTGTTGGTGCTCACAACTAGGGAATTAATGAACAATGGATGAGAAAGATGATGATAGTTTGTAGTTTTTGAGCGACGTGGAGAATAGAAGCGATTTGGAATGCCCTATTTGTTGAAATATAAACTTGATTTTATTTGTTTAAATAAAGCTTAATTTCTAGAAGCTTATTCTAGAATATGTGGTAGGTATGAAATTATTGTGTAGTAGGTGTGGTAGATATGGTAGGTGTTGAATTATTGTGTGGTAGGTGTGAAATTATTTGTAATCATTGGATTGTAATTGTGTTGGCACAATCCTAATCATTAATTTAAGAGGTGCCACTAGTATAAATAAGGGTGGAGTCTTTGAGTTTGTATCAAGCCAAGTTAAGGTGATAAATAAGAGTGAAGCTTATTCCATAAGTTTTTTTGCCTTTGTTATATCCTAAAAGCTTCTACATTCCAACAAAGTGGTATCAGAACCTAAAGGTTCCATTACAGAGCAATGGCAAACGGTGGTATGGTTTCGTTCCAAGTCACTGAGATTATTAAAGTTGTTGCTCATCACTTCTGATCTTCTCTTTTGTTTTTGAGCCGACTTTTGTTTTAGTAACCAGAAAATAAACTTTTGAAAGTAATGAACTCAAATATAGGTTTTAGCGTATCTAAACAGTATTTTGATGTTATTATAATTATATTGCACTGGTTATTTGCATAAATACAACTCAATTCCTATTTATTATATATTTGACACTTAAATTTTACATATTTGTACCATCTTATATATACACTAAAATGTGTATTTTAAAAATAACAATGACAGAAACACATCTTAAGGCAAATCGCATGGTTGGAAACAGTTCTTTCGATTCTCTGCCGACCATTTTTTCATATGATTATTGTCTATTTGCCACTCTCGTATTTGTTCCTTCCGTGCAAGGTGTGTCTTGTGGGCCCAACTTGACTGTAATTTACGAAATTACCCCTGCACGCAAACTGTCAGTTTCTTCCCCAATTAAAATAAAGGTTAAAAATTTTAAGAAAAAATTATAGGAAAAAATAAGAGAATTTTTATAGTGAACAAATTTTTTAAATAAAATGTGTAAATAATTTGTAGGCATCTTTTTCTAAAATACATATAAATTAAATTAAATTATTTATTTTATCTTTATATATAAGTATAAGAATAATGGATAAACCCTCACATATTTGGCTAATAAATACACTTATATTATCAGNTTGTAGGCATCTTTTTCTAAAATACATATAAATTAAATTAAATTATTTATTTTATCTTTATATATAAGTATATGAATAATGGATAAACCCTCACATATTTGGCTAATAAATACACTAATATTATCAACATAATATGGATCCATCTCAACAATTCAAAGATAATTTTGTTTTTAATTTATAAATTTACGGACAATATGACACTGCATCTCTGCAACAAAGTCAAGCTGGGCGAAATAAGCTAATCTTATAACTATGTCGTCACACACTGANTAATATGGATCCATCTCAACAATTCAAAGATAATTTTGTTTTTAATTTATAAATTTACGGACAATATGACACCGCATCTCTGTCAACAAAGTCAAGCTGGGCGAAATAAGCTAATCTTATAACTATGTCGTCACACACTGGCGTTTAAGTTATAGATTTAAGGCTCGAGAGACTAGTGTCAAAACATTACAACTTAGCCCAAACAACCATGAAGTTTATTTGAATCACGATGCTGACAACATTGCAGCTTGACCAGANTTTAAGTTATAGATTTAAGGCTCGAGAGACTAGTGTCAAAACATTACAACTTAGCCCAAACAACCATGAAGTCTATTTGAATCATGATGCTGACAACATTGCAGCTTGACCAGGAAAGTAAATATTCTAAAACCTTAAATGTACTTTTTGAATTTTACATTTAGTACTCCAATAAAATTACAACATTAAGTAACACATCATACATCATTTTAATATATATATATATATAAAATATGTAAATAAATGGATAAAAGGAGTCGGTGGGGCAGGGCTAATTCAGGGATTTCAAGTGATTGTCCCAGTGGCAGTTGTCACTTGAGAGCACAATTCAGAAGGGCCATTCAGTGTAGACGGAGGAGAGACTTCCGCCTCCACTTTACAATTCAGTGTAGTGGCAGTTGTCCTCCGCCTCCGCTTCTCTCTCTAAAAGCCATTTGGTCATCAATGGCGGACGTAAGCCATCCTCCGATGGAGCAGTTGCAGGATCTGGAGTACTGTATTGATTCCAACCCTCCTTGGCGTAAGAATTCCGTATCACTCTCGTTATCACAAAAACATTTTCCTGCCATTACTATTTACTCCTAATTTTTTTTCTTTTCTGGTTGATTCATCTGTTGGTGCTCACAACTGGGGAATTAATGAACAATGGATGAGAAAGATGATGATAGTTTGTAGTTTTCGAGCGACGTGGAGAATAGAAGCGATTTGGAATGCCCTATTTTCGCCTTTGTTATCTTTTTCATTTGGTTTATTGATTTGTTATTTCGTTTGGTGATTGACAGTAGATGTTGTAATAAGGCTGCCGANACTTAATTCTTTAACATTGCATCAAAATTTTATAAAATTTATCTTCTTAAAAAGAAATTTACACTTTCATCCTTAGATTTATAACATTAGGTGTTATAAATGTAAATATCTAACTTTGTGTTTGGAATTACGTAAGAATCGTGAGGCATGTATGTAAAATTTTTTAAAAATAACAATGGTAGAAACACATCTTAAGGCAAATCGCATGGTTGGAAATAGTTCTTTCGATTCTCTGCTGACCATTTTTTCATATGATTGTTGTCTATTTGCCGCTCTCTTATTTGTTCCTTCCGTGCAAGGTGGGTCTTGTGGGCCCAACATGACTGTAATTTACGAAATTACCCCTGCACGCACCCCAATTACAATAAAGGTTTAAAAAATTTATAGGAAAAAATAAAAGAATTTTTATAGAGAACAAATTTTTTAAATAAAATGTGTAAATAATTTGTAGGCATATTTTCCATAAATATCATATAAATTAAATTAAATTATTTATTTTATCTTTATACAAAAGTATAAGAATAAAGGAGAAACCCTCAAATATATTTGACTAATAAATACACTTCCATTATCAGTATAATATGGATCCATCTCAACAATTCAAAGATAATTTTATTTTAAATTTATAAATTTAAGAACAATAGGACACCGCAACTCTGTCAATAGAAACACGTTGACCGAAATAAGCTAATCTTATAACTATATCGTCACACACTGACGTTTAAATTATAGATTAACTCGAAAGGCTAGTGTCGAAACATTACAACTTTAGCCCGAACAACCATGAAGTCTATCTAAATCACGGTGTTGACAACATTGCAGCTTCACCAGAAAACTAAATATTCGAAAACTTTAAATGTACTTTTTGAATTTTACATTTACTACTACAATAATATTACAACATTCAGTCACACAACATAATGTAAATAAAATGGATAAAAGGAGTCGGTGGGGCAGGGGTAATTCAGGGATTTCAAGTGGGTGTCCCAGTGGCAGTTGTCACTTGAGAGCACAATTCAGAAGGGCCATTCAGGCTAGACGGAGAGACTTCCTCCGCCTCCGCTTCTGTCTCTAAAAGCCATTTGGTCATCAATGGCGGACGTAAGCCATCCTCTGATGGAGCAGTTGCAGGATCTGGAGTACTGTATTGATTCCAACCCTCATTGGCGTAAGAATTTCCTATTACTCTCGTTATCACAAAAACATTTTTTACTCCTAATTTCTTTTCTTTTCTGGTTGATTCATCTGTTGGTGCTCACAAATGGGGAATTAATGAACAATGGATGAGAAACATGATGATAGTTTGTAGTTTTTGAGCGACGTGGAGAATAGAAGCGATTTGGAATGCCCTATTTTCGCCTTTGTTATCTTTTTCATTTGGTTTGTTGATTTGTTATTTCGTTTGGTGATTGACAGTAGATGTTGTAATGAGGCTGCTGTAAGCTATGGTTTGCGGAAGCATTGTCAGGATTAAGAATGATGGGTTTGAAGCAATAAAAAAAGAGAACGGGAGAAGGCAACTGGAGATACACATTATTTTCGTGATAATTTCTAGGAAAAGAAAAGGAAAAAAGAAACCAGTAGTCTATGTGAGATTCAATTTTCTTTTGTCATGCATTCTCTAGTCTTTATGGTCCTCCAAGAACACTCCTAGTTGACGAGAGGGTAAGTGAGGAACAGGAGAGATCTCTAATATTAAAATGGTTCTTGATTCCTTGACTTGAAACCCAGTGTAGCTTTTGTTTTTGTTTTTTTTTTTCCTCTTTTTTATTTTTGAATGTCGTCAGCTTGTCTATCGTCGCTATAGATCATCTATATCATATATATGATCCGAAGAAGAGATAGATAGAAGAGAAAGAATGTGGAGAATATCTGTAAAGTAAATTTCGCATGATAGCCTAAAAAACGTATGTCCAAAACGAGATCGGATAAAAAATAATTTGAAACATATCCGTAAATAACACCCTACAAAAGAAACCCACAACTAAAGATTTTGTGTGATTGTTCTGGGGTCAAGAGCAACTCCCAAAGAGGCGTATCCTTTTGGTTAATTACATCTTGGAGGATGCCTAAGAAAACTCTTGATTAAAAGAATCTTGCTTACACTTGTACAACGATTAAAATGGGTGTTACAAAAGACAGTTATCTCACACGAGCGTCCCGATGCCTTCAAAACTCGCACTGATTAATACAGACAGAGAGCGAGTCTCTCACGATCCCATATAGATGGTTGTTTATTGGCGACCAATGCCTATGAAATAACCGAGTCAGTTGCCTGTGTTTGGTTAACCTGCATAGTATAGTGAATAATAGAATGTTGTGAGAAATTTTAAAATTTTAGAAATTTTTTTTGGGGAATCATTCTAAGATTATTGGGGGGAGGTAATGTCGTTCAAATTTTCCATGAGAATTATAATGAGAAAAATAAGTTTTCATGACAATGGAGGTATGTGGTTTATGATTTGGATGAAATTTTCCATAATGAAATTCTAAAATGGGTGTTTGTTTGGGTGTTGTTAGATGAGTTATCTGCGGGGATGATATTTAAACTAGAATGTGGAGAGGTGGTCAGGTAAAGCTTGCATAAAAGACAAAGCATGGGAAGGAACTAAGGTGATGCTTTTTAAAGTGATTAATTTGTTTTTGTCCTAAATGATGCTGAGGTACGCAACATAATAGGCTCAATTTATGCACTCCAAAGTTGATTAACTCCAACGATGTCCCCACCTTTAACTCTTTAAGAGAATATTTTTCATAATTCTTGAGATTAATGTTGAATGATCATGGATTATTGACTTGTTTAATTGCTTTTGCGTTTCCTTTTAGTTTGATTTTCTATTTAGTTTTATTTATTGGTGTCCCTTAGAAAGTGGATAACTAGTAATGGAATGATATTAGTTTTCTTGATCTCTTTCCATCTCCTCCTCCACATCCCCTCCAATTCCTCGATATGTCTACCCTTTTCCTTCTCCAAGTTCTTAACAGCCTACACCTTATAGGAGTCCCATTTACCTCTTAACCATGGTTTGGCACTCCTCTCTCTTCATCACTCATCAAACATCCACAAGTCCACCTCTAGTCATCTTCCCACGAAGAGAGTAGAAATACAACTTAAGGTTGGCCTCAATCAAATGCAAGGTCATTACAATCTTCCTCTTCTATCCATCCCTCCTCCATCCAATTAAAAACCACGGCCAAGTTATTAAACATTGAAGATTCAATAATGCCATTCAACTCTAAGCTCACGGAGTCTCAATCAAATATATCCTAATAAGCAGGTGTTTCTTTAGATCAACTTTATTTGTTTTGAAGCTCAACTAGTGATAGTTTGCTGGGATGTAATGTAACTCTAGGTTTTGTAGAAGGCATGTATACTTTCAGATTGAAAGTTGGCAAGCCCCGCAGTCTACAAAATTTTCGCACACTATGTTGGCACTTATTCATTGGTATTCACTAAGCTCATTTTTATATACAATTAATACACCATTTTCTTAATAATTCTATTTTTCTAGTTGTTTTATATGAGATATTTCTTCTATTTGCACAAATTTTGTCAAATCTTGGAACATTTAATAAATAGAAAAAGAACATATTTCTTTCCAATGCATAATCTAATATCATGCTTATGTATAACATGTATGAGGAACATTTTGCATTCAGAAAATCATGTATACATTATCATATTCCCTGTGAAGGGTTGATTTGGTTGGTGGTTTTACTAACAAGTTAATTTTTTCTGCTGTTTGCTTTGCAGCTGAAACTGTTTTATTAGCTTTCCAAAACTACATCTTGATGCTTGGGACAACTGTGATGATGCCAACCGTGCTTGTTCCATTGATGGGTGGAAATGCTGTAATTAATTATTCCTTGCGATTAAGACACCTTCTCTGTCCATTTCTTGACACCTAGTAGTAGTGGCGGAACTGAAATTTAAGGAGAAAAGTGACGAAATTTAAAGTTANATCTCTAATATTAAAATGGTTCTTGATTACTTGACTTGAAACCCAGTGTAGCTTTTGTTTTCGTTTTTTTTTTTCTCTTTTTTATTTTTGAATGTCGTCAGCTTGCCTATCATCGCTATAGATCATCTATATCATATATATATATATATATGATCCAGAGAAGACAAAGAAGAGAAAGAATGTAGAGAGTATCNTTGCTTTGCAGCTGAAACTGTTTTATTAGCTTTCCAAAACTACATCTTGATGCTTGGGACAACTGTGATGATACCAACCGTGCTTGTTCCATTGACGGGTGGAAATGCTGTAATTAATTATTCCTTGCAATTAAGACATCTTCTGTGTCCATTTCTTGACACCTGGTAGTAGTGGCGGAACTGAAATTTAAGGAGAAAAGTGACGAAATTTAAGGTTGAAGGGTGATGAGTATTTAGATTAAAGGTTTCATCTCCTTAAAAAGATTTTAAAATTGTTATACATATTATTATTAAATTAAAAGTATAGTTAATATTAAATTATTGTTAAATATTCAAGTTTAGGTTGCAAAATTTTTAGTGAATTATATGGTATTAAAGGGTTTAGTAGAAATATGGGCTGACGTGCGTCTTCCCCAGTTATCCCATGGTTCCACCACTGCCTAGTAATTCNATTGTTATACATATTATTATTAAATTAAAAGTATAGTTAATATTAAATTATTGTTAAATATTTAAGTTTAGGTTGCAAAATTTTAGTGAATTATATGATATTAAAGGGTTTAGTAACAATATGGGCTGACGANATTGTTATACATATTATTATTAAATTAAAAGTATAGTTAATATTAAATTATTGTTAAATATTTAAGTTTAGGATGCAAATTTTTTAGTGAATTATATGGTATTAAAGGGTTTAGTAAAAATATGGGCCGATGTGCGTCTTCCCCAGTTATCCCATGGTTCCACCACTGCCTAGTAATTTGTTGGCTGTTAAACTACTTTTTTACCAATTTTATTTGGTATCAATCACAGGGAGACAAGATTAGAGTCATACAGTCACTGTTGTTTGTATCAGGCATTAACACACTTCTGCAAGCATTGTTTGGAACACGTCTACCAACTGTAATTGGCGGTTCATTTGCTTATGTNCTAGTAATTTGTTGGCTGTTAAACTACTTTTTTACCAATTTTATTTGGTATCAATCACAGGGAGACAAGATTTCAGTCATACAGTCACTGTTGTTTGTATCAGGCATTGACACACTTCTGCAAGCATTGTTTGGAACGCGTCTACCAACTGTAATTCGTGGTTCATTTGCTTATGCTGTACCCATACTCTATATCATTCAAGACTCATCATTGCAGCGGATTATAGACCCTCATGTAGTAAGTTAGCAGGGCATTTGCATATATACCACAGAATTCTTATGCATTTACATATCCAACACCTAAACTTTTATATTGACATGCAGAGCACTCAAATTCTTAATATCACATAGAACTACAGGCCATTCAGGAACATTTTGATCTTTGAACGGTTTCCAGTTCTGATATGCATCTCTATCATTTGGATATTTTCTCTCATTCAAACTGCGGGTGGCGCTTATCAACCTACACCCGTTAGAACTCAAGAAAACTTCCGTACTGATCATGCGAACCTCGTATCATCAGCTCCTTTGTTAACTCTCACAATCATGTGCTTGCCCGCTCGCTGCGAGCTGTTGTAGGCCGAAGTTTGATGAGGTTTTTGCTTCCTCAGGTTCAAATTCCAATATCCTTTCCAATGGGGGGCTCCAACATTCCACGCGGGTCACACAATTGCTATGATGGCTGCTGTGTTAGTGTCTCAAGTAGAGGTAATTTACGCAGCAAAAACATAAGAACTGTGTGCTATGTATGAAAATGCCCCTAATTTATTATGATGCCATGTACTTATTTTCAAATGGCCCTCTAACCTTTTTTGCTAACTGACAGTCGACTGCGGCGTACAAAGCAGCCTGACGTTTAGCTATCGCAACTCCTACTGCTGCCTATGTTTTGAGCAGAGGCATCGGCTGGCAGGTTAGTTTGTTTCTTATTGTTTGGTGTTTTCCTCATTAGTCTGGCAAATGCTTTCTTGGTGCTACGTCTTATGGTACATTCTATGGACGATTGGCGTGTCAAAATAGTCCACATGGGGCTATTTTAATTTCAAAATTTATAGCGTCAATTTACGTCCTAGAATCTTTTTATTCGGGGACTATTTTAGCTCCCATTAAGGGAGAAAAAATTTGCATACATAAGACGTACGCAGAGCTGCGTACATTTGTAACCTGCAAACAGGTTACATGGAGGATTTCAGGAGGTTATAACCGCGTTATACACTCTGTAACCTCTCTGTAACCTATCTATATATGAAAACAGAAGCGCGCAGAAGCGCAGAATTTACTCGAAGGTACAGGTAGGTTACAGAGAGGTTACAAGGTGTATAACGCGGTTATAACCTCCTGAAATCCTCCCTGTAACCTGTTTGCAGGTTACAAACGTACGCAGCTCTGCGTACGTCTTATGTACGCAATTTTTTTTCCCATTAAGGGGGTGTTTGATAGCACCTTGTTTTAGCTCCCATTTTACTCTTCATTTCGACAGTAATCCGAATTCAGTAAATCCGATTGAGAGTTGCATTTAACGGATTTAATGAGAACTAAAAACACATTACCTCGTTGCTTCTTTCATTGCCAAACATTTCTATCTGAGTTTGGATTTAATCATAAAGGTAACAAACACAATTTTAGATTTAATAAGATCTGGATTTATCGGATTTACTAAATCCTATTTAAGGTAAATCTTGGATGCAATCAAACACCCCTAAAAGAGTGGGGTTTAAATTGTAACTTTTATCAACTCTGGTACTAAATTGNTATGAGGCATATATATATATATATATATATATATATATATATATATATATATATATATATATATATATATATATACACTTTTTTTTATATAAAATCAAATTATATAGTGAATTTATTTTATTTTGTTTAATATGAGAATTATGATATTAACCATTTAATTAAGAATGATAAAATTGATTAAATATAAATAAAATTTTTTATCTTTGTTTTTATTATGTTGGCGAGGTTTATATAATTTCACATAGTTTGTAAACGGTGTTGAATTTTCCAAGAATGAGTTAAATTGCCTAATTATGTTAATTGAAAATGGTAAGTATATAGATTATGATTTTTCATAAATAGACCTAAAATAATACAACACATTTTATGAAATTTAATAAATAAATTTAATATATATATATATTTATGACATTTTAGTTTTAAAAATTTATGTATGAAAATGTGCATTTTATTTTTTTTAAAATTAATAATATTTGTATTTTTTATGAGATGCTAAAGATTTGAATGGTATCTATGTAAATATGAAAGTTTAAATGTTAAATATATAAATATATAGAAAAATGGTGTGATATGTATGTAAATGTTCACATAAGAAAAAATTTTAGGGCAAACCTTGTATTTTGATGAAATTGTTTGGCTCATTATCATAAGAGAATTTGGACTGTATTTACGCCACCATTAAATTATTGAGAATTTGATTTTAAAAAATAAAGATTGGGATTTTACTATGAATTTCGATATTTGAGTGAGAATTTAAAATTTGAATGCAAAAGATGGTAGATTTGTAAATAGAAAGTTTAAGTTGGTGTGTGTGTAATTTTGTTCATTAACATGGAGAAGAAGAACTCTCCCGCTCTCTAGGGTTTCAGCTCTCGCCTTCGTATTCCTATTCCAGCTACCAATCTACTCGCGAATGGGGAAATCCGGTGGCCGGAAGAAAAAATCCGGCAACTCCTCCGACCAAGTATTCACTACAGCCGCTTCTCTTCCGACCGCCAATCAGCAGTCGAATGGCCCGGCAAGCGACGCCGCTATATTTCTGAAACGCGCTCACGAGCTCAAGGAGGAAGGTAACAACCGTTTCCAAATCAAGGACTACGCAGGCGCGCTGGAGCAGTACGAACTAGCCCTCAAACTTCTCCCACGCGGCCACCCGGAGCGCGCCGTCTTCCACTCGAACCGAGCTGCTTGTCTTCTTCAGATGCGGCCGGTTGATCACGAGGCCGTCGCCGCTGAGTGCTCGCTCGCTCTTCAGGCTCAGCCGCGTTACTGCCGCGCCCTCCTCCGGCGCGCTCGAGCGCTTGAGGCACTCCGACGGTATGATCTCGCACTTCAGGACGTCAACTCTTTGCTCGCGCTCGAACCCTCGCATTCCGATGCTCTGGATCTCGCACGCCGACTGCGTGCTGCTCTTTCCGTTTCTCCCGCGCACCATGTGGAACAGTGCATCGCTAGCCGCCCCTCACCCGCTGCTCTGGGTGCTTCAGCTGTTCGAGCTACTGCCCCCATTGCGGGCCTTGGACCCTGCCTCCCCTCTCGCCCTGCTACCAAGAAACCTTCTTCTCCTCCACCGCTGCAAAAGATTGTGGTAGAGAAAGAGAAAACGCCGGTGGCCATCTCTCTCCCCAATGGTCCTCAGTTGAAATCAGAATCTTCATCTCCGGTTCTCCTCAGGCCCGCTTCAAGGGCAGACTATGGGAACAAACTTTCTTCTGAAGGGGCTGTGAAATCTTTGACCATCACCAGAATGAGACCACTGAAGCTGGTTTATGATCATGATATACGCCTTTCTGAGATGCCAATTAATTGCAGTTTCAAAACATTGAGGGAAATTGTGGCAAAGCGGTTTCCATCTTCAAAATTTGTTCTTGTCAAGTACAAGGATTTGGAGGGTGATCTTGTTACAGTTACAAGCACACGGGAGCTCAGGTTGGCAGAGTCTTGCGCTGAAGAACTTAATGGAAAGAAGGCACAGGAAGGGAATGGGGAGGCATCAAAGGGAAAGCTTCAGGTGTTAAGGCTCTATGTTGTGGAGGTGAACCCTGAGCAAGAGCCTTCAGTATCTGATGAAGAGGTGAATGATACTGAGAAGGAGGTGTTGTTAAAGGATGATGAGAATCCTTTGCCTTCTTTGGTTGGGGATTTACCTGCAGCGGGAGAGGATGATTTTGCCATGGNCATGATGGCACAGTTAGAACGTTATGTGATGTCAGACATATTCCAGATCTGAAGAAGAATTTGATTTCCTTGAGCACTCTTCACAGAAATGGTTTTATTCCTAAGACTGATGAGGATAGGGAAACCATTAGAATTGTTAAGGGTGCAATGACGGTGATGAAAGGAAAGTTGACGGCAGGTATTATCTACAGACTGTTAGGGAGTACAGTTGTAGGTGGAGTTCATTCTGTGGAGTCAGATAATGACAGTACAAAGCTATGGCATATGCGTCTGGGTCATCTCAGTGAGCGTGGGATGACAGAATTGCATAGAAGAAATCTGCTGCATGGGGTTAAAAGCTGCAAGCTCGATCTTTGTAAGTTCTGTATTCTTGGAAAACAGACTAGAGTCAGTTTTATGACTGGAAAGCACAAAACTGAAGGAATCCTTGATTATGTGCATTTTGATGTATGGGGCCCTACTAGGGAATTGTCATTGGGAGGATCTCAGTATTTTGTTACCTTTGGCCCTACTAGGGAATTGTCATTGGGAGGATCTCAGTATTTCGTTACCTTTATTGATGATTTTTCCAGGAAAGTTTGGGTGTATTTCTTGAAGCAGAAATCTGAAGTATTCTCTAAATTCAAGCAGTGGAAAGCTGAGGTGGATAACTAAACTGGCAGAAAGATCAAATATTTGAGGTCCGATAATGACACAGAGACACAGAATTCGAGTTTTAGAAGTCTGTGAGGAGCATGGGATTCAGAGGCATTTTTCAGTACGGAAGACACCACAGCAGAATGGTGTGGCAGAAATGATGAACAGGTCCTTAATTGAAAGGGCAAGGTGCTTGAGACTGAATGCAGGACTTCCTAAGAGTTTCTGTGCAGAGACTGTGAATATGACATGCTATCTCATCAATATACACCTCGAGCATCATTGGGTGGCAAGGTCGCAGAAGAGGCATGGACAAGTAATTCAGTTAAATTTGATCATTTACGGATTTTTGGATGTCCTGCTTATGTGCATGTACCTGGAGATGAAAGATTCAAACTTGATGCAAAATCCAAGAAGTGCATCTTTCTGGGCTACAAGAAAGGTGTGAAAGGATACATGTTTTGGGATCCGATTGCAAAGAAGATGGTGATCAGCAGAGATGCAGTTTTTTATGAGCAGTTTATGTTACAGCAGAATCAAGACAAGGTGTCAGAGAACAGTTCCGGTTCAGATGCAGTGCAGATGGATTTAGAATAACAGCCAGTAGTTTCTGAGAGAGGTGAAAGTTCAAATCCAACACCTGGTGATTCTATTCCAGATGATCTGCAGAATTACAATCTAGCCAGAGATAGACAGAGACACACCAATGTAAGGCCTCCTAGCAGATTGGGTTATGAAGACTTGGTCTCTTGTGCACTT
>JXCR01147577.1:20106-32495 GCA_002079205.1 Phalaenopsis hybrid cultivar | reverse complement strand
TGTTTGATTTTAGTTTTGGTTTTGGTTTTATGGCTATCATAATAGTTTTGGTTTTTATGCAGGAGGACATCGTTGTTTAACATGCAAGCTCGAGGCAAGAAGCACACAAAGGTAAATGCATTAATTTAAAAGTGTACCTGTCGATTTTTCTCGTTCCACCACCTGAAAAATTAGTATTTGCAAAGCATGTATATAATTTTGTAGGGAATTTAAATTGCAGGATTAGATGAATATTTAACTACCAAACCCCAAGTTATGACTTTATTGAATCTCAGAGATCCAAGTGGATGATTTTAGAACAAAAATATGACAAGTTCAAGTTGCCCTTAAGAATGTTCAATGGATTTAAAAAATACTCGAGGCATGACCCTGGACCATCTTGAAGATCTCTGAAAATATTTCAAGTTCATTTTGGACTTATCATATTGTTCCATTAATCATCCAAGGTTGAAGTGTGACTACNTAATATTTAAAGAACCATAATCATAATAATATATGATTTGACATCATAACCTGACACATTAGAAAACTTAAACTTGTCACGCCGAGGAGCTTGGAGCTAGCATTGTGGGCAGCACGACCATTGTCATTAGCAAGAGGATCTACAACATCATATCTTTCTTTAGAATTAAATAACCATACCATTGGACTTTGAGGTAGTTTGCTTATGCAACATAAATCCTCAACTCATTTTTAGGTCTGTTGTATAGTTCTGTTATACAATATAAGCCCTAACTCTTCGTAGGATTTTGAGGTTGTCATTTGTCACGACCTAAATCCTCATATCTTTCAGGTCATTTGTGTTATCGTTTCACATAAATGTAAGTCCTAAAACAAATAAAATTTGCAGAATGAAATATTTAATTAATCTCTCTCCAAAATTAAAGTCAAACTATAGGGCAGTTTGGGAAGTCAATGAGGTTCTCCTCCGAATCTATGACATCCCTCAGTTCTTCCTCCTCTAGGGGTTTTAAGTGGAGAGGGAAGGTAAAAGATTTCTTATTCATTACACTTCTAAGAGAGAATTGAGTGTGTTTGTAAAGATAGAAAGACTTATAGAGAACTTCTAGGGATTTGCTTGGGAGGGATTGTGAGATAAGTTTCATTTTTTATTTCTTTTATTTTGTAAACTTATTTTTTTATACCAAATTTGTGTTTTTTTGTATCATTCANCCCAATTAATCAATTGATGTTTCGTTTAAAGGTTGTGAGTGGGTGCCCCTAAGGCAAGTTTGTCATTTAAAGATTGTGGTGCGCACAAATAAGGTCAGACTTGTAGTGTTTAAATATGTTAATTACCAATCATATCATCTTATAAATCCAATCAGCTGAGTTTAGACATCAAGCCTACGTCGCTACTAAGCCTTTGACAATCATGATAGGTAGAATGTTGATTATCAAAATTTTGATTTAAGTGATAAATATTCTTATCAAATAGTCAAAATCATACTTAACTTTGGGCTTGAGAAAAGTAAACTATCATATTTCCAGCTTAAGCCCATCACTTAAGAATCAATTGATCTTAATTGTCTTCAAAGTCATGAAGATTATGAGGATTATGATTTTATTGATGTTGTGCAAATGTGGTGAGTGAGTTTCTACCTTTTAGTCCCATTATATTTCAATCATCCAAACATGTTTATTATGATCAAAATTACCCATTTTCCCATGGTTAATTTTAAATTTTGATTAAGGTACCAAAGTCTAAAATTACCATTTTGCCCTTATGGGCATTTCACCTCATAACTCATTAGACACAACTCGAATGACTTTGAGGGCTTAGAGTATCGTATCCATTACGTAATTATAATATAAGAAGAGAATATGTGGACTTCTCAAAATTTAATTTAATTTAATCATTTATTTAAAATCATAAAATATGATTTTAAGCAATTAATTTATTTAACTTTCTAATGATAAAGTTTTTTTTATGAGAAAATTATTAGAGGTTTCCCTAGGTAAGAGAAATACTTAGGCAAAATTTCATAATTTTTTGAATTAAATTATTATAATTATTTTAATGGGAAAATAAGGAAAATCCACTTTTAAGCCTTTAGAATTTATTTTTAACTTATAAAAAAATTAGGAAAAATATTTTAATGAGTCCCAAGTGATCAGAGAGCAATTAGGCAAATTTTGAAATATTTTCATATTTTTGGGATTTTTAATTATTTTTAATTATTTTAAAATAAAAAAAAACTCAAAAATTAAGTATTTTCTCAAAATTTAATTTAATTTAATCATTTATTTAAAATTAAAAAAATCCCATGTGCATTTGATCATAAGGAACTCAGAAAACAACTTCTCATAATTTTTCCAAGTGTATTTAATTTAATATAATTATTTTTTGTACAAAAATAAAAGGATGTGATTTTTAGCCAAATCTATTTCTAAAGGATGTTTCAGAGGGGGCTTTGAGGGAAATCAACTTCTTTCACTGTGGGGATGGTGTGTGCACAATTAATTGAAGTTTGGTTCACTATGGAGGAGTGGAGAGATCTTTCTTAGTTTTAGAGCAAATTTTAGTGAAGAAATTGGCTCTAAAGGGTGGCTATGAGTGATTGAGAGCAAGGGGATTGCACTTGAGATGATTTGGAGAGGCTCATATGAGATTTTGACAGAGTTTCCCCAAGGTTTCAAGCACACACTTCCTTGGTCATGGAGAGCTCCATTATAGCCATGGCTGCCTGGTGGATCTCAGGGCTGGGAGTTGGGTGCTAAAGCATGCTGAGGTGAAGGGAAGAAAGGTTCAAACATCCAATTAGAGTGAGCCAAGTCAGAGGGTTTAATTTTGGGTTTTGGCTAATTGGAGCACCTTTGGGCTAGATATTTCCGGTAGCTGAGGTGGTAGCTTGCTAGAGTATGGTCACCTCTTAGCTCAGGGAGGTTAAGGGGTGGCTAATTATGATTAACTCCCAAGGGTATGCAATGATGACAAAGATATTTCAAGTTTAGGCCAAATATGGAGTGAAATCCCTTAAATTAAGGGACCATTGGTCAATAGATCACCTTGGCTAGTTTAGGTGGGTCTAGCCTGGTCCATAGGGCGTACTTGGTGGCTGTGGTGTCATTAATTTGGTGGCTTAGGCGTGGCTAAGTCAATTTTGGTGCCTGGGTTCAATTTGGGTCAAAATGACTAGAAGTTAGGTTTGGGTTAGGCNTCTCGAAAGGATATCTCTTGGAACCTTATCGTAATCTTTTTCTAAATCAATAAAAATCAAATGTAGATTCTCTTTATTATCTCTGAACTACTCCATCAAACCTGCCCGACATAAATTTAAAAATAGAAAAATAAAAGTAAAGTGCAAAGTTTGAATATTAACTAGTAAAATGAATGCTATATAAAATGTTGTTGAAAGACATAGTTAACTAACTAAAAACTAACTTTCAAAAGTAAAATTACAAAAACTAAACAAAATTTTTCTTGATGGAAGATTCAAATTTAAGAAAGTAACATTCTCCTTTACAATAAGTATATATATTGTGAAGAAATTAAAATCATTTAAAAATACATATATAAGTTATTTTGTGTCAAATAAGAGAAATCATATTCTTTACCCTCTTCCAATTGCTATAAAGAACATANTAACTTTCAAAAGTAAAATTACAAAAACTAAACAAAATTTTTCTTGATGGAAGATTCAAATTTAAGAAAGTATCATTCTCCTTTACAATAAGTATATATATTGTGAAGAAATTAAAATCATTTAAAAAAATATATATAAGTTATTTTGTGTCAAATAGGAGAAATCATATTATTTACCCTCTTCCAATTGCTATAAAGAACATTGATTAATCCAGAGTTTGGTCTTTACTTCCGTGGTTAGGTTGGTAGGATACCGACTGCCACTCTAGAGCTCCTACTACTCCCTCTTTTGAGGGCTAACCATCTCGCATTAGTTTCCAATCAATTGGACCAAATTGGGGATTTTAATTTGTCACCTTAAAATCTCCACTTCTGCATCCAACAAAGTATATTTCTCTATTTGTTAGCACTCAATTCCATTGATGAATTACTATCCCATGAAATCAAATGTGATTCTCCTCATGTTATAGAAATCATAGCCCTTCTCAAAATATATGTTTCTCAACATGTTTTAACATTTTAATTGGACCAAATTGAGGATGTTTTAACATTTCAAATGGACCAAATTGGGGATTTTAATATGTCACATTGAAATCTCAAATTTTGCATCCAATAAAGTATATTTTCNGGTTAGGTTGGTAGGATACCGACTGCCACTCTAGAGCTCCTACTACTCCCTCTTTTGAGGGCTAACCATCTCACATTAGTTTCCAATCAACTAGACCAAATTGGGGATTTTAATTTGTCACCTTAAAATCTCCACTTCTGCATCCAACAAAANTAATCTCACATTAGTTTCCAATCAACTAGACCAAATTGGGGATTTTAATTTGTCACCTTAAAATCTCTAATTTTTCATCCAATAAAGTATATTTCTCTATTTAGTTGCACTCAACCCCATGGAATGCATTCTCACCCATGAACATAATGTGACTCTCACCATATTGCAGAAATTTTAGCCCTTTTGGATCTTATGTTTCTCAACACATTTTAACATTTAAATTGGTTAGATCAAAAAGTAAATGAAGATTGGAGTTCAAATCAGCACAAATTATTGACATTTAAAACTTATAAAATAAAATCAATTCCTCNAATTCCATGGATGAATTACTATCCCATGAAATCAAATGTGATTCTCCTCATGTTATAGAAATCATAGCCCTTTTCAAAATATATGTTTCTCAACATGTTTTAACATTTTAATTAGACCAAATTGAGGATGTTTTAACATTTCAAATGGACCAAATTGGGGATTTTAATATGTCACCTTAAAATCTCAAATTTTGCATCCAATAAAGTATATTTTTCTATTTATTAGCACCCAGTTCCATGGATGTAATACTCTCCCATGAAATCAAATGTGATTCTCCCCTATTGGAGAAATCATAGCCATTTTAAAAACATATGTTTCTCTACATGTTTTAACATTTCAATTGGTCAGATCAAAAAGTAAATGAAGATTGGAATTCAAATCATCATAAATTATTAACATTTAAAACCATAGAAAACAAAATCAATTCTTCACAAAATTACATCTCAAAGTAGGGAGAAGGATAAAGAAGACTACTTAGAATTCATGCGAATGATACAAAAAAAACACGAATTTGGTATATAAAAATAAGTTTACAAAATAAAAGAAATAAAAAACGAAACTTATCTCACAATCCCTCCCAAGCAAATCCCTAGAAGTTCTCTATAAGTCTTTCTCTCTTTACAAACACACTCAATTCTCTCTTAGAAGTGTAATGAATAAGAAATCTCTTACCTTCTCTCTCCACTTAAAACCCCTAGAGGAGGAAGAACTGAGGGATGTCATAGATTCGGAGGAGAACCTCATTGACTTCCCAAACTGCCCTATAGTTTGACTTTAATTTTGGAGAGAGATTAATTAAATATTTCATCCTGCAAATTTTATTTGTTTTAGGACTTACATTTATGTGAAATGATCACACAAATGACCTGAAAGATATGAGGATTTAGGTCGTGACAAACGACAACCTCAAAATCCTAAGAAGAGTTAGGGCTTATATTGTATAACAGAACTATACAACAGACCTAAAAATGAGTTGCAGATTTATGTTGCATAAGCAAACTACCTCAAAGTCTAATGGTATGGTTATTTAATTCTAAAGAAAGATATGATGTTGTAGATCCTCTTGCTAATGACGATGGTCGTGCTGCCCACAATGCTAGCTCCAAGCTCCTCGTCGTGACAAATTTAAGTTTTCTAATGTGTCAGGTTATGATGTCAAATCATATATTATTATGATTATGGTTCTTTAAATATTATGAGACATATTAAAGTTGATTAGAGCGACACTGGTAAGGATCCTACGGTTCCCTCGTTCCGGTACCACTATTTTCTTTTGGATTCACTTTGTCCAAATGAATTTATTAAACTAAACTGAATGAGTTCCATACTTTCATCTAGACCGTAGGAACTCTTGTTAGCAACAGTAGGTTACCTCCTTCGAGGGATTTCCAATCATCCGATGGAGTCATCTTAATTTAANTCGTGATAAACGACAACCTCAAAATCCTAAGAAGAGTTAGGGCTTATATTGTATAACAGAACTATACAACAGGCCTAAAAATGAGTTGAGGATTTATGTTGCATAAGCAAACTACCTCGAAGTCCAATGACTTGGTTATTTAATTCTAAAGAAAGATATGATGTTGTAGATCCTCTTGCTAATGACGATGGTCGTGCTGCCCACAATGCTAGCTCCAAGCTTCTCGTCGTGACAAGTTTAAGTTTTATAATGTGTCAGGTTATGATGTCAAATCAAATATTCTTATGATTATGGTTCTTTAAATATTATGAGACATATTAAAGTTGATTAGAGCGACACTGGTAAGGATCCTACGGTTCCCTCGTTTCGGTACCTCTATTTTCTTTTGGATTCACTTAGTCCAAGTGAATTTATTAAACTCAACTGAATGAGTTCCATACTTTCATCTAGACCGTAGGAATTCTTGTTAGCAACAGTAGGTTACCTCCTTCGAGGGATTTCCAATCATCCGATAGAGTCGTCTTAATTTAGTTGTAATTGTTGTTTTGTGGTGTTTGTGATTAAAAANACTGTTGCTAACAAGAATTCCTACGGTCTAGATGAAAGTATGGAACTCATTCAGTTGAGTTTAATAAATTCATTTGGACTAAGTGAATCCAAAAGAAAATAGTAGTACCANGTTGTTTTGTGGTGTTTGTGATTAAAATTTGAGTTGTCTTATATCTTGAATGTTGTGGCGTTAAATTTTATCATGTTTGATTTTAGTTTTGGTTTTGGTTTTGTGGATATCATAATAGTTTTGGTTTTTATGCAGGAGGACATCGTTGTTTAACATGCAAGCTCGAGGCAAGAAACACACAAATGTAAATGCATTAACTTAAAAGCGTACCTGTCGATTTTTCTCGTTTCACCACCTGAAAAATTAGTATTTGCAAAGCATGTATATAATTTTGTAAGGAATTTAAATTGTAGGAGTAGATGAATGTTTAACTATCAAACCCCAAGTTATGACTTTATTGAATCTCAGAAGATCCAAGTGGATGATTTTAGAACAAAAACATGACAAGTTCAAGTTGCCCTTCAGAATGTTCAATGGATTTAAAAAAACACTCGAGGAATGACCCTGGACCATCTTGAAGATCTCTGGAAATATTTCAAGTTCATTTTGGACTTATCATATTGTTCCATTAATCATCCAAGGTTGAAGTGTGACTATCCCGTACTTAGTGAAACTTGACAATTTAATTATCCTAGGATTAAGATACCCAATTAATCAATTGATGTTTCGTTTAAAGGTTGTGAGTGGGTGCCCCTAAGGCATGTTTGTCATTTAAAGATTGTGGTGCGCACAAATAAGGTCAGACTTGTAGTGTTTAATGATGTTAATTACCAATTATATCATCTTATAAATCCAATCAACCGAGTTTAGATATCAAGCCTACGTCGCTACTAAGCCTTTGGCAGTCATGATAGGTAGAATGTTGATTATCAAAATTTTGATTTAAGTGATAAATATTCTTATCAAATAGTCAAAATCATACTTAATTTTGGGCTTGCGAAAAGTAAACTATCATATTTCCAGCTTAAGCCCATCACTTAAGAATCAATTGATCTTAATTGTCTTCAAAGTCATGACGATTAGGAGGATTATGATTTTATTGATGTTGTGCAAATGTGGTGAGTGAGTTTCTACATTTTAGTCTCATTGTATTTCAATCATCCAAACATGTTTATTAGGATCAAAATTACCCATTTTCCCATGGTTAATTCNATTAGTATTTGCAAAGCATGTATATAATTTTGTAAGGAATTTAAATTGTAGGAGTAGATGAATGTTTAACTACCAAACCCCAAGTTATGACTTTATTGAATCTCAGAAGATCCAAGTGGATGATTTTAGAAAAAAAACATGACAAGTTCAAGTTGCCCTTCAGAATGTTCAATGGATTTAAAAAAACACTCGAGGAATGACCCTGGACCATCTTGAAGATCTCTGGAAATATTTCAAGTTCATTTTGGACTTATCATATTGTTCCATTAATCATCCAAGGTTAAAGTGTGACTATCCCGTACTTAGTGAAACTTGACAATTTAATTATCCTAGGAATAAGATACCCAATTAATCAATTGATGTTTCGTTTAAAGGTTGTGAGTGGGTGCCCTAAGGCATGTTTGTCATTTAAAGATTGTGGTGCGCGCAAATAAGGTCAGACTTGTAGTGTTTAATGATGTTAATTACCAATCATATCATCTTATAAATCCAATCAATCGAGTTTAGACATCAAGCCTACGTCGCTACTAAACCTTTGGCAGTCATGATAGGTAGAACGTTGATTATCAAAATTTTGATTTAAGTGATAAATATTCTTATCAAATAGTCAAAATCATACTTAATTTTGGGCTTGAGAAAAGTAAACTATCATATTTCCAGCTTAAGAGCATCATTTAAGAATCAATTGATCTTAATTGTCTTCAAAGTCATGACGATTAGGAGGATTATGATTTTATTGATGTTGTGCAAATGTGGTGAGTGAGTTTCTACCTTTTAGTCTCATTATATTTCAATCATCCAAACATGTTTATTAGGATCAAAATTACCCATTTTCCCATGGTTAATTCTAAATTTTGATTAAGGTACCAAAGTCTAAAATTACCATTTTGCCCTTATGGGCATTTCACCTCATAACTTATTAGACACAACTCGAATGACTTTGAGGGTTTAAAGTAACATATCCATTACGTAATTATAATATTAGAAGATAATATTNGGGCATTTCACCTCATAACTTATTAGACACAACTCGAATGACTTTGAGGGTTTAAAGTAACATATCCATTACATAATTATAATATTAGAAGAGAATATGTGGACTTCTCAAAATTTAATTTAATTTAATCATTTATTTAAAATCATAAAATATGATTTTAAGCAATTAATTTATTTAACTTTCTAATGATAAAGTTTTTATTTATGAGAAAATTATTAGAGGTTTCCCTAGGTAAGAGAAATACTTAGGCAAAATTTCATAATTTTTTGAATTAAATTATTATAATTATTTTAATGGGAAAATAAGGAAAATCCACTTTTAAGCCTTTAGAANGTAAGAGAAATACTTAGGCAAAATTTCATAATTTTTTGAATTAAATTATTATAATTATTTTAATGGAAAAATAAGGAAAATCCACTTTTAAGCCTTTAGAATTTTTTTTTTAACTTAGAAAAAAATTAGGAAAAATATATTAATGAGTCCCAAGTGATCAGAGAGCAATTAGGCAAATTTTGAAATATTTTTTATATTTTTGGAATTTTTAACTATTTTTTATTATTTAAAAAAAAAACTCAAAAATTAAGTATTTTCTCAAAATTTAATTTAATTTAATCATTTATTTAAAATTAAAAAAATCCCATGTGCATTTGATCATAAGGAACTCAGAAAACCACTTCTCATAATTTTTCCAAGTGTATTCAATTTAATATAATTATTTTTTGTACNTGATCATAAGGAACTCAGAAAACCACTTTTCATAATTTTTCCAAGTGTATTTAATTTAATATAATTATTTTTTGTAAAAAAATAAAAGGCTCCTTAAAAATCAACTTTAATACTTAAACTTAATCAAATAATTTTTAAATTTTTACAGCGGATAAACATGATTTTTATGCAATGTGGGATTAATTTTGTTAATTTTGGATAAGTATATAATTTAAATAAATTAACACAAAATATTTACATTTAATTAATTATAGAAATTTACAAGATAATCCAAGACATCATGATATTTTTTCTAGACTTCTCTGACCATAGGAAACCAACTAAAATAATTCTCATAATTTTTCAAATGATATTTTGATTTATATAATTAAAATAAGCTAAAATAGTCATCTTAGTTTGAAAATTAAGGCTAGAAGCATAGAGATGTCCTTTGACATNAAGTCCTATGGCTAGACCTAGGCTACTAAAGAAATTTCTAGACCTCAACCAAAAGTGAGGTCAACANTTAAAATAAGCTAAAATAGTCATCTTAGTTTGAAAATTAAGGCTAGAAGCATAGAGATGTCCTTTGACATTGGAAAAATCGAAGAACATAGTCTCTATCATGAGGCATAAACCCACAAAATTTCAAGTCATGGTGAGCAATGTTTGATCATAAGGAATTAAAATACTCCAGAGGGTATTTAATGCATTAAAAATCAATGAATAAAAAAATAATTTTTATTTTTATTCAACATTATTCTTCTCTGTTCACTGAGCAAGAGGGTATTTTTATTTTATTTTTATGATTTTTCTAGAGAAATATATGAATTTTTGTAAGTTTAGGCATTTAAAATAATTCAGAAAATCCATATTTTTCTACTTATCATACGTGGCGCCAACTCAACCAACGGCAGCTCCGAACTCATATGCGACGTGCTCCCATTCATCGTTGCCATCGACCTCAGCTGCCACGTGGCCCACGGTTCACACGCCAAGTGTCTGTGCGGCTGGATCTCCTCTGTCCGTTGGATACACACGCGATTGGACGACTCTCTGTTATCATCCCCAAGTGACCTAACCTGAGAAATGTTCACACTAAAACCTTAAAATCTTAGCCTAGAATCAACCAAATCNAATATATGAATTTTTGTAAGTTTAGGCATTTAAAATAATTCAGAAAATCCATATTTTTCTACTTATCATACGCGGCGCCAACTCAACCAACGGCGGCTCCGAACTCATATGCGACGTGCTCCCATTCATTGTTGCCATCCACCTCAGCTGCCACATGGCCCACGGTTCACACGCCAAGTGTCTGTGCGGCTGGATCTCCTCTGTCCGTTGGATACACACGCGATTGGATGACTCTCCGTTATCATCCCCAAGTGACCTAACCTGAGAACTGTTCACACTAAAACCTTAAAATCTTAGCCTAGAAACAACCAAATTGCGTGGGGTTTGTTCCCAAACCTTCATCTAGTATATACGGTATGAAATACAATAAATACGTATAATGAATCAGAAAAGGCTTGGATTAGGGTTGAGGTTCAATAATTTTGTCTGAGAGGGGAGGCCTTAATCAGATGGTTGTGGTAGCTTTGATTGGGTCCAAAGAACCTCCAGTTGATGTCTTGTGCCTTGGTGAATTGTCTAGATATGATTTCGATCAAACTCAATTTTAGGTGTTGGTCTAGAGCTATTCTAAAGGATGTTTCAGAGGGGGCTTTGAGGGAAATCAACTTCTTTCACTGTGGGGATGGTGTGTGCACAATTAATTGAAGTTTGGTTCACTATGGAGGAGTGGAGAGATTTTTCTTAGTTTTAGAGCAAATTTTAGTGAAGAAATTGGCTCTAAAGGTAGGCTATGAGTGATTGAGAGCAAGGGGATTGCACTTGGGATGATTTGGAGAGGCTCAGATGAGATTTTGACAGAGTTTCCCCAATGTTTCAGGCACACACTTCCTTGGTCANGGTAGGCTATGAGTGATTGAGAGCAAGGGGATTGCACTTGGGATGATTTGGAGAGGCTCAGATGAGATTTTGGCAGAGTTTCCCCAAGGTTTCAGGCACACACTTCCTTGGTCGTGGAGAGCTCCATTTATAGCCATGGCTGCCTGGTGGATCTCAGGGCTGGGAGTTGGGTGCTAAAGCATGCTGAGGTGAAGAGAAGAAAGGTTCAAACATCCTATTAGAGTGAGCCAAGTCAGAGGGTTTAATTTTGGGTTTTGGCTAATGGGAGCACCTTTGGGCTGGATATTTTCGGTAGCTGAGGCGGTGGCTTGCTAGAGTATGGTCACCTCTTAGCTCAGGGAGGTTAAGGGGTGGCTAATTATGATTAACTCCCAAGGGTATGCAATGATGACAAAGATATTTCAAGTTTAGGCCAAATATGGAGTGAAATCCCTTAAATTAAGAGACCATTGGTCAATAGATCACGTTGGCTAGTTTAGGTGGGGNAATATATTTCAAGTTTAGGCCAAATATGGAGTGAAATCCCTTAAATTAAGGGACCATTGGTCAATAGATCACGTTGGCTAGTTTAGGTGGGTTCTAGCCTGGTCCATAGGGTGTACTTGGTGGCTGTGGTGTCATTAATTTGGTGGCTTAGGCATGGCTAAGTCAATTTTGGTGCATGGGTTTAATTTGGGTCAAAATGACGTGGTGTCATTAATTTGGTGGCTTAGGCATGGCTAAGCCAATTTTGGTGCATGGGTTCNTCATTTAGACCGTGGGAAAACTCGTTAGCAACCGTAGGTTACCTCCTCCGAAGGTTCCCGATTTTCCAATAGGGATGTCTTAATTTAGTTGAAGTTG
>JXCR01147577.1:0-11669 GCA_002079205.1 Phalaenopsis hybrid cultivar | reverse complement strand
GTGCACTCTTGCTGCCTGATTATGGGGAATGAGCTTTGCCCATGAAGTGTGGCCGCACCCGGTGATGTTATTTTTCCACATTTGGAGCTAGGGTTTGAACATCTTGTAATGTCTAATAAGGCTGTAATTGTGCCATGTTGCCAATGGATGGTCTCAATCCTCCCAGATATTGAGTTAGGGTGTTTTTCTCAGGCTCCACTGATCCACACTTCAACATAAGTTGCTTAAATTTTGTTGTGTACTCTTCAATAGAAGAATCTCTCTAGCGTAGGTGATAGAGTCTTATGAACATATTTTGTTGATAATGTCAGGGAAGGTATCTACGTAGCATCTCTCATTTCATTTTGGACCACAATAATCTTATTTTTTTCTTCCCGTTGTCAAAGAAGCTTCAGGTTCTCCCACCACAATGTAACATTTTTTATGAGCTTGATGACTGTTGTTTAACTCTCTTGTCCTTTGGACATGCTTATACTAAAAAAAATTGCTCAATTGTTTGAAGCTACTCAATAAACCCATCTGGATCCATGTGACTGTCGAAATTCGGTAAGTTTACCTTTACTCTAACATCTTGGCTTCTCTTTTGATAGTTCATACTGAATTGAGGTAGTGGTTCATTGTCACTAGAAACTACCTGGAGAAGAGATTCACTTCCTTCTCTCTATATGATGAATCGCTGTTGTGGTTATGGATGCCTTCACCATATTTTCTCCCCTCACAGATAACAAGCCTCTGTTGCAGTTGACGGATTTCTCTTTTTATATCTTTCATAGTAAACTCCTGGACACCTATTTATGAATTTTNCTGTTATGGTTATGGATGCCTTCACCATATTTTCTCCCCTCACAGATAACAAGCCTCTGTTGCAGTTGACGGGTTTCTCTTTTTATATATTTCATAGTAAACTCCTGGACACCTATTTATGAATTTTCTTAGGTGGCATTGCGTCATTTCACCTTGATCAAGTTTTTGGCGGATATAGGATTGTGATTAAAAGTTCTTCGATGGCTTCATTTTTGGTGGTAGGTGTCAGGGTGNGTGACTTGAACTAAGTCTGGATGTGACTCAATTTGAACATGCACTAGATTCCAACCTTATTTGAATAGTTTAGTTTAAACATGATTTGTACATTATTATAAATATTATCATGAAGTCTTTTGTGTTTTAAGTTTTGGTTGTATTGTGCTAGCGATGTTGAAATAAAGTAAAAAAAAGAATTCTATTATAATTGTTGATTTTATTAGGCCTTGGGCTATAAGTTTAGCTCAACGGTCGTTAATCACTCGAAAATTAATTTAAATTTTTATCCGAGTAGAGATCAAATTAAATAAATGAGCTACNTACCTAACATTCTGTCGACTTCTTTACTTTTTGAAATCCTCGATTAGTCTAAGGAATCATTTAATTAGGTTGTTATTTATTTTGACTAAATTATAGTATCTGAAATTACTAAGCAGCTTATTGAGTCGGGCCTGTACTTTATTGCATACTTCTTTAGTGCATCTTCTTTTGTTAGATCTTTTCATCTAACACTAAGTTTATTCTAGGTCCCCCAATTGATCTTTTCCTATCACTATTGAAGGCGACAAAGGCCACAATCATGGCGACATCTATAGTGGGGTAGAGCAACAATGGCCTTTCCAAGCTTCTGTAATGTCAATGTGGAACGTTTCCTTGCCATTGCTAAAGGAGATGATGATGGGAGTTTTTTTTGTTGCTATATGAGATGCAAAGGATAAGTTTGACAACTAGAATGGCTTTGTTAAATATTGACATTGGTTCCACTGTCTTGGTATCAATCGGATAAGGGAGGTTTGCATAAGATACTGAGAGCAACAGTGGCGTTGTTTGACACCAAAAAGTGCAAGGCAACTTGGCTTTCCATTAAAGGAATATGAGAAGCGACAATTGGCAACACATGGATGGTGTTTTTAATAGGTTAAAGATCTACAACAATTACAATCAGTTTGATGACAAAATTCCCAATGGTTTTTTACTTATATATCAAGGTTTAAAAAGTCAAAATTAGGATTTGAGGTGTTTTGTCTATCGAAGCGAGACACACACACACACATACATTTAGATAAGAGTATAATATAATATATACTATATATTAATAATATAATATAATATAATATAGTTTTATAAATCTTTTCCTCATAAACTGATTGAGGCACCACCTCAAACAAGTTGAGGCATAAAACCTCAGGAATACACCTTAGATAAAAAGGGCATAAGCCTCACTGGTGATAATTAGGCTCAAGCCTTGAGGCACTTTTTTTCGCTCATACTTTGAGACATGCATCTCAAACACCTTTTTAAACAACGTTTCGTATTATGACCTCACATGTGAGTAGCCTGGGTTGAGATGTGAATGGCTTAATTTAAACTCAAAGAGTTGGTTTGAACCATTCAAATTAGCTGGGAGTGAACTCCATGGGCTCAATATCGTTACAAAAGTCAGCATGAATGCTAAACTTTTTTATTTCTAATGATTTTTACTCACATATTTTTCGTTTGTTCATACCCATAATGTTTGTGTATGCAATAAGTTATCTCATTTATATCACGTGATACTGCTACAACATAGGCACTTTTCACTTTGATCCTCTTATCATTTTTGAGATTGATTGTTAAATTGGGCACAATCTACTTTTCATAGAGCTAAGTGGGTTCCATCTATATTTTAGTTAACAAGTTGATGTCTTCAGATAGTTCTTCTATATGTTTTATTGAATGCAAATCGGGTAAGCTAACAGCTATGGTGATCACGCCTTACTATTGGATTTTGGAAGAAATGTAAAGAAGAATTTGTATTGGAACAATGTCCAGCACTTTTGCCACAACATAGAATACGCTTGCAAACACCAACATTTTTCTTTTGTGAGCAAGCCATTAAAATATTTCTTACATTTTTTTACATAACTCATGAATATCAAATTGATGGGAGTGAAATTTCCCTTACACATAATAAAAACGCACATCTACCACGGTTTT
Organism: Phalaenopsis hybrid cultivar; assembly: GCA_002079205.1. NCBI lineage: Eukaryota > Viridiplantae > Streptophyta > Magnoliopsida > Asparagales > Orchidaceae > Phalaenopsis > Phalaenopsis hybrid cultivar. The sequence continues at coordinate 8,672 of JXCR01147577.1, read as the reverse complement.
CCTGGACAAGCATGTCATTTTTTCATGGTGACTGTGGTTTAGGGTTGAGGATTTTCTGGATGCAATTTTTTGTGAGCGGTGTTAATATAGAGTGAAGTTGATCGAGTTTATCTTTGTTTTTTATTTAAGATTCAAGCAATTTTGGTTCATGCACCTTATTTTAGGTTCATTTCATGCATCATTCTTGATACATGGTGAGATGGTGTGTGGTACAGCAGTAAGGCGTTGATATGTTTTAATAGTGCATGTAATACATGGGATGATTCATCAAGGTTGTACAAGTCGTCATCAAGGTGCTTTGACACTGCAGAACAATGTTTATTTTATTTAATTCCACTACTGAGTGGATCTAAACTCAGAATTGAAAATAAAAGTGTGAACCAAGCTACACTACCCATTCATCCCTTATGCAAGCCATCATTTTCTTTTGGATTCAATCTTGCATATTCTTTCTGCTCCTCCTGGCTTCTTGATGGTGATGTTTCTGCGTCTCCTAGCAACCATACCAAACTATATAATGGCTGAATTTTCTTGCCAGTTGCGACAGAGTAAAAAAAAGTTTAGTTTATTTATTCTATAAATCAAGAAGGCACAAATGACTGTACAATGAATAGTAAAGACGCGATTTCTAGAATTTTGGAATATTGAGAATATTCTGTTTTTTTCTTCCCTCAATCAGCAAGCTGTGGTGAATCCAGGGATGAATCTTGTTAATAAATATTCTCTCCCATCCTTGTTCTTTGCTTTCAAGCCTTTCTTTATCAAAGATAGCAACCAATTATCAGTGCTGGAATAAATTCCAGCCACTTTTAAGTTAAATAAGAGATGTAGTGTAGATTAAATGTTCTTAAAAGTAAAATATACATTGCTGAATCAAAGATTTAGAAAACATAATAACCTTATTGATACTGTTCTAGGGATCCTTGAAGGTATTTGGCAAGCATATTTTGCATATAGGTAATTTTGGAATAGTGAGGGAACGAAAATATGCGAGTTTGATGGCGTTTGGAAGGGGATAGACGTTCTTCGGTGGGTGTCCCTGCAGAAAACAGCTAAAATAACCACAAAACGATGGTGCACAGACAACGAGGAGGCTTGCCACATGTCCTCGAGCAAGATAGAGACACCCCACGTGCTAGAGAAAATGATTCAACACTCAATTATGATAGAAATTAAATTTTACAATCTCCAAAACTCAAACAAAGCAAGTCTCAAGAAATGGAAAATAACATATAAATAACCTCTCATAGAGAAAACTTAATTAGAAATAGAAAAATAAAAAAGAAATCAGAAAGGAAAGAAATTGGGCTGAAATATGTAGTGGAACGAAGTTCTGAGCATAATCAACTTCTCGTAATCGTGAGAATCCACTGTTCTCGCTTTGGAACTCGACAGAGTTGTGAATCCCATTAATTTTGCTATGGGTTGGCCGATAGCATAACTCCTGCAATCCTTCGGCGTTGGAATCATGTGGTTTAGCCCATTGCAATTGTGCAAGCTTTCGCTCTCGTGAGGTCATGGGATTTTTGCGATTGGGAGTCACGATATCTCGTGACGGTAGCGGACACTCCCTCCTTCTCCCCAGCTAGGAGAGACTTTCTTTTCTGGAGGCTTTTGGAATCAATCTACAACCATCATAATAAAGTCATTGCCTTGCCGTGTCTGAGCCGGTTCCATTGCAAAATTTATGCTCACATCCATTTCAGGCAGTTCCAAAACACATGCCCTTCTAAAGTTTGTCCTGATAGAATAAGTAACCATCTTTCTTTGGCACAACCTATGTTGGAACTGCACATAACGAATTTTCTCATTAACCAAGTCTCAAGCCTTTACATTTGTAACATGTTTCTCCCACTTCTCGTACTCGACAAAGCACACGATAAAGAAGTCCGTCTGGAGGAACCGACTTTGAAATAAAATCTATGCCAGGATGAACCAAACTCAAGGATAACCACCTAGGGAATAAACTATAGATCATGATATTCAACAATTCTTTCAAGAATGGCCGCACCTCTTATGGTATTGACTCTTTGGTCTCAATATCTTCTTAGGCAATCAATATTAATTATGTTGTGATCACTTTCTTGGGCTCAATTGGAATCAGTAGCATCTCTCTCTCATTAGCTAGGAGTTGGTACTACTCCCTTTGTGTCCTCACTTCTGTCAATGCTCCAGTGTTACTGTCTATTTTTTCAACCGCTCTCAGTTCATTGAAGGAGACCACACTATTATTTGGGCAATCAGATGCAAGATGCCCAAAGCTGTGGCACTTAGGCATTTTTTTGCTAACACGAATTTGAGAGTATTGGAGGTCTCCACTTTTTCTCCACTTATAACTGATTTTTTTTTGTTCGGAGTCGACTGGGATGTGCACTCTTGCTGCCTGATTATGGGGAATGAGCTTTGCCCATGAAGTGTGGCCGCACCCGGTGATGTTATTTTTCCACATTTGGAGCTAGGGTTTGAACATCTTGTAATGTCTAATAAGGCTGTAATTGTGCCATGTTGCCAATGGATGGTCTCAATCCTCCCAGATATTGAGTTAGGGTGTTTTTCTCAGGCTCCACTGATCCACACTTCAACATAAGTTGCTTAAATTTTGTTGTGTACTCTTCAATAGAAGAATCTCTCTAGCGTAGGTGATAGAGTCTTATGAACATATTTTGTTGATAATGTCAGGGAAGGTATCTACGTAGCATCTCTCATTTCATTTTGGACCACAATAATTTTATTTTTTTCTTCCCGTTGTCAAAGAAGCTTCAGGTTCTCCCACCACAATGTAACATTTTTTATGAGCTTGATGACTGTTGTTTAACTCTCTTGTCCTTTGGACATGCTTATACTAAAAAAAATTGCTCAATTGTTTGAAGCTACTCAATAAACCCATCTGGATCCATGTGACTGTCGAAATTCGGTAAGTTTACCTTTACTCTAACATCTTGGCTTCTCTTTTGATAGTTCATACTGAATTGAGGTAGTGGTTCATTGTCACTAGAAACTACCTGGAGAAGAGATTCACTTCCTTCTCTCTATATGATGAATCGCTGTTATGGTTATGGATGCCTTCACCATATTTTCTCCCCTCACAGATAACAAGCCTCTGTTGCAGTTGACGGGTTTCTCTTTTTATATATTTCATAGTAAACTCCTGGACACCTATTTATGAATTTTCTTAGGTGGCATTGCGTCATTTCACCTTGATCAAGTTTTTGGCGGATATAGGATTGTGATTAAAAGTTCTTCGATGGCTTCATTTTTGGTGGTAGGTGTTAGGGTGAAATTTTGATGGAGGTAGATAAGCTGGATTTTGAAAATTTAGGGTTAAGATTATGAAATTTCAGTAGGAAAAGTTAGGGTATGTTGGATTTTACCGTAAAAAGTTAGGTCTCATCATGCTCTGTTACTAAATGATACCGTTTTTGGCCTGCTAGAAGTTATTGGGAAGCGAATTTTATGGGGAGGTAGTTGTGGAGTAGCAATGGAACGAAATGTGCAATGTTGATGATGTTTGGAAGGGTATATACATCTTTCGACAGTTGTCCTTATTGAAAATTGTGAGTAGAACCACGAACGACAAGGCATAGACAACGAGGAGGTTCACTGACTGCTCTTGAGAAAGATTCATACACACCACTTACAAAAGGATAAGATACAACACTCCATTAAGGGGTCGTTTGGGGCTGATTAAAGTCATGGACAACTTTTACAAAATGCTATCGTTCCGTTTGGTAATTGCGTCTCTGCTATGTTTCGCGAAATTTGTTTTGGATTGTTAATAAAAGTGACCGCGGGAACTACCTCGCGTCTCGCGTTCGTTCACTCTCGTTTATTCTGTTGCCCTTGCATCCCCTCTGTCCTCGACCCGATCCCTAGAGTCGATCTCTCTCGCTCTCGCCTCTCTCCAATAGCATCTTTTGCTCTCGGTAATATCTATCCCTCTCACGCATATGGTTCCTTTCTCCTATCCCTCCCCTCTACAATGTGTGCTTATTACTGTGATAATTTCACTTTTTCCATGCGATTTTGGCTTTCTTCGTGCGATGAACTACAACTTGATGAATGGATGAAATCAAGATGTTTTTATTGAGATTTGTTTTTATTGGGCTTTCTTTTTTTTACTGAGATTTGTTTTTACTGAGATTTATTTTTACTTGGATGAAATTGAGATGTTTTTACCTAGTTTTCTTTGTGCGATTTGTTTTGCTGAGAATTTGATGAATGGATGAAATTGGGATGTTCTTGTTTTGTACTGTTATGAAGTAGTTTTTTTTTATTTTAAACTACCAAATATATGACCATAACAATTCCATTGCAAACAACACAACCGCATAGTGACATTATGAATATTTATCCAGAAATAACTGTAAATCAGTTGTTTTCCAAATGCACAAACCAAACATATAATCAGCTTATTTAGATCAGGGTCAGAATGATCATTTATTCAGAAATAAATGCAAATCAGCTGTTTTCTAAACACACAAACCTAACAGTCAACAAACTTATTCGGATTAGCTGCTGATCAACAACTTATCAGGATAAATTACTTATCTGGATAAGCTGCAGCTGCCCAAACATACCCTTATATAGAAATTAGATATTACAATATCCAAAATTTCCAAACAAAGCAAAAGCATCAAGAAATAGAAGATAACTACATATGAATAACCCCTCATAGAAAAAAAACCTAATTAGAAATAAATAAATATGAAAGAAATCAAAAAGGAAAGAAATTGGGCTGAAATAGGTAAATGAACGACAATCTGGGCGCATTCGACTTCCTATGATCCCAAGAATCATTTGTTCCCGCTCGGGAACTCGACAGGTTTGTGAATTCTGTTGATTTTGCTACTGGCTGGCCGACAACGTAACTTCCATGATCCTTCGACGCTGAAATCTTGCGAGATTTCTATAATCGGAAGTCACGGGATCTCGTACATCATTGTTTTGTGGTTACCTCCGATATTTTCAGTTGGGGACAGCCGCCCAAACGACCTCTATCCCCATCCAAACGCTGTTGAATCCGTGTATAATCATTACCTTGCTATTCCTCAACTACCTCACTGCTAGATCCGCTTTCAAAACAACTTCTCAGAGTCCTAGACCAGTTTCAATTAGACTAGAACTTTTTGACCTTTTTCTTTTTTTTTTTTGAGCGAAGTTGAATATATGGCCGTGTTTTTTTGTTCTCAAACTTGTTTCATAAATGTCCAATGGTTGTGACATATGCTATAAACTTGAGTAAGCTCCTGCCAAATATACAAAAAGTTATGGTTTCATTTGGTTAATCATCAAATACCTTGAAAATAACCTAAAATAACTTAGATGGATAGCCATAATTTTTGATAGGGTTGCAAACGAATCGAACCGAGTCGAGTAGAACTGTGTTCAAGCTTGAGCTTGTTTATAAATTGGAGCTTGAGTTCGCTGGAGCTCAAATTGAGCTTTTGGGAGTTATTTTCAAGCTTGAGGTTGTTTATATCACGAGCTCTAATCGAGCTTTGTGTTTTTGTTCAAGTTTAATTCCTATTTGAGTTTACTTCTTGTTCGTTTCATGTGATGATAATCGAGCCATGATCGAGCATATTAATGATTAAATTATCAAATAACTTGATTCCTATCTAAACAAACTTTATTGAGCAAATTTAAATTAGTGCTATCGTGTTACTTATTTTCTAACTAAATGTGTTAATAATATCTGAATGCGTTTCTAAAATCTTTTAAAAGACGGATGCTTTTTAGAAATTGTTGTATGAAATTGAGATAAAATGTTAATAATATTTGAAACCGAGAACCAGTGAGGTAATATTGAAATTTCTTTCTCAATGTTGAGAAGTTCTGCTTATTAACATAATGCATCAACCAGTTGACAACGTTTGCTTATTAGCATTACCTTGACCTATCCACTTTACTTTCAATAATGAAGATATGAACACCTCGGGGTGCTCATGGTTAATTTATCTCAAACGTGTGGTTTCAACATTTTCTGTTTCTATAGAGATTTTAGCTGAAAGATAATGCTAGTTTTAGAGAAGTATGTTTGAAAACAGTGTAAAGAATTTAAATGTCTTTTCTCAGTTCCATTCATTATGTTTTTGAAGGATCCAGATTTTGCTGTTGATATGATATCTTCAGCCAGTTCCTCGGAGTCAGCTAGAGTATCTTCTAGAGCTTCATCGACACCAACAAGGGTGCAGCCAAGGCCTCAAAGTTCAGGTGGACAAAATATCCATGTTTGCGTCATGTTTTTCTACCTTTTATGACCTTGATGATGTTTCCTTTGATTAATGAGGGAGCTTTATGTATAGCATCAAGATCAGGAACTTCCGCAACGTCCCGCCGGAGCTCAAGTTCTTTGCGGTTGGATAAGCAGACTATTCACTTTTCTGTCAATGCATGGGTACAAAATTTATTTTTTCAGAAACATGACTGATGTTATCTATACTTTTGTTTTTAGCCCTTTATTTTTTTCTTTATGTCTTTTGAAATGTTTGAATTATTTGTAAGAATGTTCTTTTGATTTTTTTTTTTTAATTTTTTGTGTGTATACACCATGCTTAAATTATCGACAAGGCTTCTTATTCATGAAAGCTATTGTAAGGCATTTGTATTTCATAATTCTTCGTAAGAACATGCGTTATGTTTCATCTTAAATTTGTCTTATACCATGCCTTTCAGACAATAATACCAACCTAAAAAAATACATGCAGTTTACTTATGTGTTTCTTATGTTAGCCTGCCTCCTGGATCCCATTGATGGTTTCCGAGGAATTTTTACTATGAATTCAGATTCATAATTTGCAGTTGGACAAATATTCAGTGGGTTGTACTGTATGAGAAGATAGTGGAAGCACTCCTTTTTATGAAACGTTTGCATTCTATATTTATTTCAAGCAATTTTTATGTTTGCTAGCCAACAGTTTATAGCTTTAGTGGGTTTAAAAGTTACTTTATTGTTGGATCATTTCAGTGCAAACATAATAGTTGCATATTTTTAAGCAGTAATATTTTCTTCTCGCTTTTATGTCCGTATTTCAAGCTCCATTTGTCATGTTAAGGCAACATCATGACTCTAACCAAGTGTTATTTGCAGCAAAACATGTTCAAGTTGGCCTCTGGGTTGTAGGTATATTTAAAATTTGGCTAATCATAAACATGTTTATGTTTGTCAAGTTTTCTACACATTTTTCATAATTTGAACGAGTCGTCCATTGCAAACCAATCCTTGCTTTGATATTGACCTGAGTAATTATTTTTCTACCTTTGGTGGGAATGAATCTTGCATAAGTGCCATGCAACTAGTACATGTTATCATTTACTTGTTGTCATTATGTTCAGTATAGGTAGTTGGAAAATTGATTCTTGGAAATGATTGATTGCCTAATATAAAATGGCAAGTCATATGATTGATTTCCTAATATAAAATGGTAAGCCATGTTGCATTACACTAGTTTATCTTGTTTTCTTGCCTAGATAACATTTATCATAGTTGTGTTTCCTTTGGTGTTATATTTTTCATTCAACCATGCACTTTGAGGGTAGCATATGAAATTAGCACAAAATATTGTGCAACCAGTTGAACGGGAATAAAGGTAAAAAATTAATTGGTCGCATATATGAGAAAATGGGATTGATAGTAATTTTAATTTGTTCATGTGGCAATCTATTATTCATTTTATCAAATCCAAATTTTATGGATCACAGCTGAATCTGAAAGCTTAATTTTGGTGATGGTAAATCTGAATATGTCATATTCCTCCAGACCTCCCAATATTTCTTAGATCAAGAAAATAAGTCTTAGAGCACAAACTTAAGCGGATAATGCTCCATCAAATGATTAGAGGATTTGAGAAATGAGCTGTTGAACAACTAGCCATTGGCCAATGCTTGGGTTGTGATGCTCCTCTACAACAGCATGCTTAAGTGAAATTCACCAACATCATCTCTAGGATAGAAATATGATGACTAGGATAACTCTTTATATGATATGATGGTGATCATAATGACGGAGATCTATCATCAAGATAGTTGTGAGCCTGACAAACTTCTCCTTTGTTGGATATTTAATGGCCCTTTCATTTTTTTATGGCTTAGAGGAGTGAGAACATCTTAGGATCTTTCTTATTTCTCCCTAGTTTCTTACAAATCATTAAACTTGTCATACTCTTTGTGGCTTGGGAGCTTATATAGCCCATATTTAATGAGCAAAAATGTTGTGTGCTGACTAATTACATGCTACTTGATTTTGGAGAGTACAATCACTTGGATCGTAGATCTTGCTATACTAATTTACTTTTGATTCAACAAATTTTTATTGATTTATGTGCCCTAAAAGCATCAAACTATGTCGATCAGATAAAGCATGGAGGCTTGAGGTTGTAAAATTGATTTAAGCATACAAAGTACTAAATCCTAGACTTTAGATTCCATGGATTTCTGACATCATATGCCTATTAAGAGATATAACATTTGGGTGACATTGCAATGATTTGATAAATATCTTTTCATTGAAATTTTGATTAATAAGAGTATGTGTTTACCTTAAACACAAAGATGAAAAAGAAAAGGAAATTGCTGATGTAGAACTTTTTGCTTATTATGCCCTGCTAACAACCGACCAATCTTGAAGAGTTTTTGTATCACTATTGTTATTTGAATGTGACTAATTAAGATGG
>JXCR01147575.1:1849-15255 GCA_002079205.1 Phalaenopsis hybrid cultivar | reverse complement strand
TCTCTTTATAACTGCCAAATTATAAATTAGAAAAAATGTAAATACAATATATGGAGTATTGGCCTGAAATATGCTTATCATTATATTTTACAAGTGGGATCAAATGTAGCAAAAGCTTCTGCCATTTAGGAGCTTGGAATTCATTAAGGGATAAAGATATTTACGCTTATGTTACTGGTGAAAACCAAGTNTCAAGCAGCTGTCTTCTCTTTGTGATGATGTAGAAGCTTTCATCTCGTATAATTGGTCTACTACAGTATGTGGTTTTTTGATTGAGCAATTGAACCTATCTGTCATGAAAGTTAGGATGGATCAACCACTTGGATACATTATTGGTTTTGTTTTCCTCTTAAAAGTTTGTTCTTTACACTACTACTGTAATCTCTTTTCATAATTTTGTTTATACCAAATATTTATTTTAACATGCTTCAAACAGCTCCGATTTTATGAGCGCAAGTCCTTGGTTGTCCCAGCAGTTCCTGAGGCTAAACCCAGAATNGGAAAAAAATTGCATACGTCCAGCGCACGAGCGCTGTGTACGTCATCCAATGGAAGCACGACACATCAGCAAAGCCAGTCCCACCGCGCAGATTCTAAATATTCCCCGCATGACCCGTTGACCTTGGCCCACGCGGTACATATGAGGGTAATACATGAGCAATAATCGACCCGTAACTGCTCTGTAATCACCCCGTTGGATGCTGCAGTACAGCCCCAATAACCGACTTGTAACTCTGAGAAACCGCGGACCCTCGGTACCGCGGCTGTGTAACTGCGCGGTAACCTCCGGATGATATGAACCGCGCGTGTAAAGTTGTGGTAACCTCCAAAGCCCTATACCGCAGTTTTGTAACTTTGCGGTAACCTTCAGACCAAATGTGTCGATCGTATAACGTTGCGATAACCTCGATAGCCTATATACCGTCTCAATAATTCCCAGTAACCATCGTGTAACCTTCGTTTTACGCCCGCAAAATGTACTGCTTAAATGCCCGTGGTAAAAATTTAGTAAGAATTCTTTTTCGAAACAGGGTTGACGTTTTCGTTCGCGCCTAGGTTTGCCTTCCTCTCGAACGTTAAGGTACTGTTTAAGGTTTCGCATTTGGATTCTCAAGCAAGATTTAAATGGAGGACATCGACAAGACTACGACCGTGTTTGAAGAGGCAAATGTTGCAGTTTGACGAGGCAGAGAAGCCGGACGTGGAAGAGGTCAAGAAGCAGGAGGTCTAGCAGCCAAAGCAATTGGCGAAGGGTGGGCGTAAGAAGAAGGATTTACAATACTCTAAGACGGAGGGCACCGAATCTATTAAGAAGCCCCAAACTCTTTCTAGGTATTTTGAGAATTTGTTTTTTTTTCCGTAAATGTTTCATTATGGTTTGTTATTGTGATCGTAAATATCATTGTGAGTTATAAAACTTTGTTTAAAGTTTAGAATATTGAAGTTTAGAGATTATTTCTTTAAAAAAATTTTAATGTTTATATGATATTAAACTATTTTGTTGCATTCTAGGTTTTCTAGCGCAAAATCAATGAATTGCAGATGTCGTCCATCTGCAGTACGATAAGCTCTTGATAAAGTCCGACCAACCATCAACGACCGCACATTGAATAAGTTGAAAACCATGAGCTTGGTTCAGTTTTTTTAACTCTCTTCGTACCCTCAGGATCATATTCTGACAATGCACATAATTAGCTGTTGGGATATTGATCGAATGACAGCTGGGTGAGAAAGAGCTCAGATTTGATGCTAACCAAGTTGACTTCCTGATAGGCATGCCCAATAGAGGATCACCCGCATGCTGGAAAAAAGTTCTATTATGTAGCACAGATTCGAGATAAATGAAAACCGAACTTATCAATTTTTGAGTCAGGGCAGTCGTCTGATCGCTTTATAGAACTATTAATAAAGTTTTTATGGACTAATTTAATTTTTCCTTCAAGCAATTTTAGAGTATTCAAGCAACTGTCTTCTCTTTGTGATGATGTAGAAGCTTTCATCTCGTATAATTGGTCTACTACAGTATGTGATTTTTTGATTGAGCAATTGAACCTATCTGTCATGAATATTAGGATGGATCAACCACTTGAATACATTATTGGTTTTGTTTTCCTCTTAAAAGTTTGTTCTTTACACTACTACTGTAATCACTTTTCATAATTTTGTTTATACCAAATATTTATTTTAACATGCTTCAAACAGCTTCAATTTTATGAGCGCACGTCCTTGGTTGTCCCAGCAGTTCCTGAGGCTAGACCCCGAATGCTGAGGTGGCCAGTAAATGTAAGATGAAATGCTTTACAGATTCAGCTAGCCTTTAATATGTTCAGCCCTACCGAGGTGAATTCAATAATTTTCTACAGAAATTAGTATTATGGTTATGTTATACATTGATTGACCTTGATTGTCTGTAATTTTTTGCAGGTCTGTGATTTTTTTCTTGATGTAAGAGAAAGTGAACATCACTTACTTGCCACTTCCCTTGAAGAGCCCTCAAATCCTGCAAAACTTCTCCCACAGCGGGAGACTCATTCCATATCACAGTCACCCATGTTGGTTGAGGTATCTCCTATGGTACCTTATCATATCGGTCCTCAACCAACCGACAGTCATACATTTGAACAGACGAGTCAAGGACTTGGATTTAAAGAAATTCATGAATTATTGAAAGATAAGCAAAAAATTATATTGGATTTTCAAGGGTCTGTTGAAAGTCGTTTGACAAAGTTAGAGAATGTGGTGACAGACTTAAAGTGTCATGTCGTGAATGTAGAAAAAATAATAAAACAAACAGATAGGGAATTGATGAGAATATTGGTCAGAGAGTCCCCACAAAGAAGCTTGATCCAAAGGATTAAGGAGAGAGTAAATAAAAGAAAGAGAGCTCTCAGTTCCCCATATATTGTTTTCGAAATGAAGAAAAAAAAGAACCAATAAAGGAATTGGTTGAAATTATACAAGAAGAGGAAGTGGGTGTAGATCAACAGCCCAAATCTCCCCGACAAGAGGTTGCAATTTTATATAAAGAGGAAGAGGAATACCAACCGACCACTTTTTTTTAGTGAGGACTACCCAGACAAGGTATGAAATGTTTTCTTCTAGTATTTAAATATGGACATTAAATATTTTGATTTGCTTATCTTACAGGTCCAGCCAGCATCACAGGTGATCAATTTTTCTGCTAGAGATGAAATTCTAGATTATATGCGAAAAACAATCGATATATGTTGTAGAAAATTCATGGACTTGTTAGTTCAACTAATTTTTTTGTGGCTCTGCATTAATTTTCTAAATGTAAACAAAAGCAATTTTTTATTTCAAATGTAGGAGTGACCTGTTAATTGATATGGGACATGTTTCAGTGCTGCGACGTTATCTTGATGAATTCTTGGAAAACGGTTGATTAGACAATGAACATGTTAATTGTTTTGCCATGTTGATAGAGAATAAACGGTGTAACGCACCACATCTGTATAGATCATATCTATATGTGTCTCCATGTCATTGGGCAAATTTTAAAAATTTAACGTTTTGTTGTTTGCATTTATACAAATCTAACATGACCATATTTTGAATGTCATTTTATTTTTCTTGATGTAGTTGTATAGACAATGTAACGTTTAATCCATTTGTCGCACATATTACAAGATATTCTATCCAGAAGATAGAGTTATTACTGATACCTATAATAAATAATCAACATTGGATATTTCTTGTTGGGGCACTAACAGAGGGGAAATTGAGAGTTTGACTCCTAACCTAACAGAATGCATTTGCATATCACCCAAAATATTGTAAGACCTCACACGAGATCATTAACTATTGTCACATTCTAAATATACAGATTGAAATATTTGTTTATTGACTCAACTCTAAATATAATGATTGAACATTTTTTAAGAAATGTCGGGGAAGCTTTCAAGGTTAATTTGAAGAAGTGGCCAGTTGTAATAATACAAAGAGAAATGGTTTTGGATGATCATCAACTTCCATGCATATTAACCTCCATACAATCATTATGCTGAAGTAAGAAACCAGCTCCGAAACTTTTCAATCATCACTTCTGAGTAACAATCTGTTGCACAAAAGAAAATAAATTAAACAAACAAGATAATTGCAAAGTTGAAGGACATGAACAATATTAAATTCTAAGTAAACCCTTCTATCAAAAAGCTAGTTAACATTAACTATTTCAAAAAACTCAACGACAAGAAGGAATGAGACGATGTAGTCATCAAGCAATCTGTCACGAGTAGATAAAATTCTTAGAAACTATAAGAGATATTTATAAATCTCATAAAGAGGCACAGATAAAAGTTAAATACCAATTGTGTTCAATCCAATTTTTAAATTTCAGTAAAAAAATAGTATAAGATGCAATAAATGTTGTTTTTTCAAACATACTATAATTTTGACAAAATAAATTCACAAATGTCATATCCAATTTTTGCTCTGAATAATGACATCAATTCATGTCACTCTTTTTTCTCCATCTTAATTGACTTTCCTTTTTTGTACAAGTGTCTGCATATATTTACAGACAAAAACATCGCAATCAAAAATGTTACTTTGCACTGGAATTCCTCTGGCCATTACAACTGGTCTCTTCTTCAAAATAACCTTGAAAGCTTTCCGACAACCAATAAAAAATGTTCAATCTGTATATTTAGAGTTGAGTCAATAAATAAATATTTCAATTTGTATATTTAGAATATGATAATAGTTAATGATCTTGTGTGAGACATTATAATGCTTTGGGTGATATGTAAAAACATTTTGTTGGGTAAGAAGTCATAAACTCTCCATTTCCCCTCTGTTAGTGCCCCAATAAGAAGTATTCAATGTTGATTATTTATTACAGATATTAGTAATAACGATGCCTTCTGGATAGAATTCTTTGTAATATGTGCGATAAAGGGTTTAACGTTATCTTGTTTATACAACTACATCAAGAAAAACAAAATGAAATTCAAAATATTGTCATGTTAGATTTTTGTAAATACAAACAACAAAACGTTAAATTTTTAAAATTTACTCAGTGACATGGAGACACATATAGGTACGATCCATACAAATGTGCGTTACACCGCTTATTCTCCATCAACATGACAAAACAATCAACATGTCTATTGTCTAACCAACCGTTTCCCAAGAATTCATCGAGATAACATCGCAGTACTGAAACATGTCTCATATCAATTAACAGGTCACCCTTACATTTGAAATATAAAATTACTTCAGTTTACAGTTACAAAATTAATGCAGAACACCAAAAAAATTAGGTGAACTACCAAGTTCATGAATTTTCTACAACATATATCGATTGTTTCCCGTATATAATCTGGAATTTCATCTCTAGCAGGAAAATCGATCACCCGTGATTCTGGTTGGACCTGTAAGATAAGCAAATCAGAATATTTAATGTCCATATTTAAATACTAGAAGAAAATATTTCATACCTTGTCTGGGCAGTCCTCACTAAAAAAATGAGTGGTCGGTTGGTGCTCGTCCTCCTCTTTATGTACAATTGCAACCTCTTTTCGGGGAGATTTGGGCTGCCGATCTACACCCTCTTCCTCTTCTTGTACAATTTCAACCGATTCCTTTATTGACTCTTTTTTCCTCTTCCTTTTGAAAACAATATATGGGGAACTGAGAGCCCTCTTTCTTCTACTTAGTCTCTCCTTAATCCTTTGGATCAAGCTTCTTTGTGGGGAGACTCATCTTCTCGTCAAATCCCCATATGTTTGTTTTATTATTTTTTCTACATTCATGACATGATACTATAAGTTTGTCACTGCATTCTCTAACTTTGTCAAATGACTTTCAACAGAGTCTTGAAAGTCCAAAACTGTATTCTCTAAACGCATTAAACAACTGTCAACAAATACTTGAAAATCCAACATAATTTTTTGTTAATCTTTCAATAATTCATGAATCTCTTCAAATTCAAGTCTTTGACTCGTCTGTTCAAATGTATGACTTTCGGTTGGTTGAGGACTGATATGATAAGATACTATAGAAGATACCTCAACTAACATGCGTGACTGTGGTATGGAATGAGTCTCCCGCTGTGGGAGAAGCTTTGCAGGACTAGAGGGCTCTTCAAGGGAAGTGACAAGTAAGTGATGTTCACTTTCTTTTACATCAAGAAAAAAATCATAGACTTGCAAAAAATTACAGACTAATCAAGGTCAATCAATATATAACATGACCATAATACCAATTTCTGTTGAAAATTATTGAATTCACTTCGGCATGGCTGAGCATATTGAAAGCTAGATAAATTTATAAAGCATTCAATCTACTGGCCACCTCAGCATTCGGAGTCTAACATCAAGAACTACTAGGACGACCAAGGACATGTGCTCATAAAATAAGAGTCGTTTGAAGCATGTTAAAATAAATATTTGGTATAAACAAAATTATGAAAAGATTTCAATAATAATGTGTAGAAAACAAACCGTTAAGAGGAAAACAAAACCAGTAATGTATTCAAGTGGTTGATCCGTCCTATCTTTCATATCACATAGGTTCAATTGCTCAATCAAAAAGCCACATACTGTAGAAGACCAATTATACGAGCTGAAAACTTCTACATCCTCACAAAGAGAAGGCAGCTGTTTGGATACTCTAAAATTGCTTGAAAGAAAAATTAAATTAGTCCATAAAAACTTTATCAATAATTCTATAAAGTGATCAGACGACTGCCCTGACTCAAAATTCATAAGTTATGTTTTCATTTGTCTCGCATCCGTGCTGTAGGACATAGCTTTATTCCAGTATGCGGGTGACTCTCTATTGGGCATGTCTATCAGGAGGGTAACTTAGTCAGCATCAAATCTAAGTTTTTTCCCACCCAGCTGAAATCTCATTCGATCAATATCCCAACAGTTAAGATTTGCATTATCAGAATATGATCCTGAGGGTATGAAGTGAGTTCAAAAAATAGAACCAAACTCATGACTTCCAACTTATTTCATGTGTGTTCATCGATGATTGATCGGATCTTATTAAGAACTTCTCGTACTGCAGATGAACAACATCTGCAATTCATTGATTTTGCGCTAAAAAACCTATAAAAATGCAACAAATAATTTAACATCATATAAACGTTGAAATTTTTCTTTTAAGAAATAATCCTTAAACTTCAACATTCTAAACTTTAAGCAAATTCTTATAACTCACAGTGATATTTATGATTACACTAACAAACCATAACAAAATCTTTGCAGAAAACAAAACAAAGCCTCAAAATACCTAAAAACGGCTCGGGGTTTCTTAATAGAGTCGGTGTTCTCCGTCGTGGAGACTTGTAAATTCTTCTTCTTACGTTCATCCTTCGCCAATTGCTTTGGCTGCTCAACCTCCAGCTTCTTGACTTCTTCCACGTTTGGCTTCTCTGCCTCGTCAAACTGCGCAACAATCGCCTCTTCCAACACGGTCGTAGTCTCTCCGATATCCTCCCTTTTAATATTGCTTCAGAATCCAAATGCGAAACCTTAAACAGTACCTTAACATTCGAGAGGAAGGCAACCCTAGGCGTGAACAAAAACGTCAACCCTGTTTCGAAAAAGAATTCTTACTGTCTAAATTTTATCACGGGCATTTGAGCAGTACATTTTGCAGGCGTTAAGAGAAGGTTACACGATGGTTGCTGGGAATTACTGAGACGGTACATAGACTATCGAGGCCACTGCAATGTTAGACGATCGATACATTTGGTTCGTAGGTTACCAAAAAGTTACAAAGCCGCGGTACAGGGCTTTGGAGGTTACCGCAACGTTACACGCGCGGTTCATATCGTCTGGAGGTTACCGCGCAGTTACACAGTCGTGGTACAGAGGGTCTGCGATTTCTCAGAGTTATAGGTCGGTTATTGGGACTGTATCGCGGCATCCAACAGGGCGGTTACGGGTCGGTTATTGCTCATGTATTAGCTCCATATGTACCGCGCGGGCCAGGTCGATAGGTCACGTGGGGAATATTTAAAATCTACGCGGTGAGACCGGTTTTGCTGATGTGTCGTGCTCCCGCAGCATACGCTGGAAGTATGCATTTTTTTTCCAAAACACCGCATAACACCACTTCCCATCCGTGCTTGCATCAATCAGAAATCAAAACTCCAAATTTTAGCATCAACCAAAATCCTGACATTTCACTAAAACAAATAAATTTAAATTTGGTAGATAACAAGCGGTTTTCTACCTCCTCGAACGATATTCAGACCGAAGAAAAGAATCACGCGGCATAGTTCGCATCCGAGCCCGATCTTGTTCGGGCAATTGATGGTGATCACCGTCGGCCCTCCGGCGACCTCAGGGGGTCGAACCTGGACCACGTCATTGCAAGGAATGCCCGTCTAAAACCCTAATCGTTTGCGATGCTTGCTTCTGGTTCTGCGCTCCTAATTGATGGGAGAAGAAGGCGCGTAGCTGCGCTGTCGAGTAACTTTTTTCGAAGATTCCTATTGAAACATGCAGTGGGTTGGGATTTCCATTATCAAAAGAAGGAAGTCTTCTTCGACTGAAATGAAGACGGAAGGCTGTAAAGCGCGACAGAGAATTTATCATTATAAGTATATTTACAAATGAAAAAATATGGTTTGATATAATGAAGTGATTAACTTGAAAGCAACTAGTTTGACTTTGAAATTATGGTAAGGACAACTAAAGAGAGTCAAGATCATGAAACCAAATTTAGAAGTTAAGAGTTTAACAACAATTAGATGAGTATAAAATTTTTTAAACTCTTTAATTTTCCTATTTTTAGATTTTAAAATGGGTAGATTATGTGAAAACTTTGCATAGTTGAATGGACTAGATTAGGTTTAGGATTTTAATTGAGAGACATAATAATAATAATAAAAAAAAAACTTAGATATGACATTTCTTCAAAATTTTTAAGTTGAAGACTAACAAATATGGTTTAAATTCATAAGAGGTTGAATTCATTCACTATGATAATCTATCGTCCACTGGGGACAAAAAATATTATAAAAATACTTATTAGGTAAAAAGAAGAGATTGAAGAGGAATCTAATAAAAAATACTAAGATTTTTAAACATAAGAGATAAGCCAATCACTCTAAATTAACTAGTTGGAAGAGAGAACAAAAAATACTCTTATGATGATTTCAAGTTGGTGCAATTCTAGAACTAAATAAGAATTGACCAAGTTTAAAAAAAAAATTGGGTTTTGATTTGTTTTTAAAATTTTATAATTGAGATGGTTATAGAATCAATGAAGTAAGTTAAGGAACTTTTCTAGTTGATTTTTATAGATTTTTTCAATTTTAGATAGTGTTAGTGGTAGATAGAGTTGGTTGGAATTAATTGAGTAGGGTGAGAACCCTAGCCAAGTTTATTGATGGGTCTAATGCTTAAAGTACATGGTTGAAACTATAGGATTTGATAGAAGACTGATTTTAGAATATTTTAAGGATTTATGGAAAACTTTTCAAGTTCTTATGACCAATAAAATTGGTTTGGAACTATACTGGGTCATATTTCTTACTATATTAGTTGGCCATACTTTTGGGAATTTGGTGGAATATTTTAATGAGTAAAATAAAAATTATTATTATGTAGATTAAAGAGAGTGAGGGAGAACTACCATGAGAAACATGAATTGGTAATACGAAAAGTAAAAGATAATAACTCATAAAAGCGACTACTTAGAATAGATCATCAAACTTTCCATAGTTAGACCACCCATTAAGTCAATTAACTTGAATTTTTTTCTCTCAAAATAGTATGAAAATAATATCAAACTGTTATTTATTTCAATAATAAAATATAAAATTTTTTACAAGACAATTTAAAAATGATATAAAAGTGGGAAGATGGGAAAGTTGGCCAAGTTTATGGATGAGAAGGAGGGGTGGTTATCATATATAACCATCATCTAAAGAAGTTATACTTGATTACTCTCGGGTACAAATGTATTTGATGATAATAATTATTTATTTTTATAAATTATACATAATTAAATTCTAATACATTTGAAATATAAAATTTCAAAAGATAAAATTATTTTTAAGAAAATCAAACATTCAAAAAATTTATAAAGTTAAAGGATCAAGAGTCTCCATTTAGTAGGATCTTACAGACATCATTAGGTTTACTCTTAGGTAGCTCAATGTATAAGCTGGTGTGGGTTCAACTTAAATTGTGAAAATTTTGAGTTTCGGCTGGTTCAGTTGAACTGATGCCTAGGAACTGGTTTTTATGTCACTTGGCCATGAGCTCAATTCTGGGCATTTAAAATCATTAAACCATGCACTTTAAATTCAATTTAATTTTCAATGTAATGAGGAGGCTTGATTTTGTCATGAAGGGCCTTTTGAATTTATCATGTCGGCTTATTTTTAAAAAATAGATTTTAGACTTGGATCCAGTGGATGTGGGCTTTTTGGAATCCATGGGGTCTTAATTTTGTCATGACGAGCATGGGGGAATTTTTAGCTTGATGATGGATTTGGACTTTAATTTGGGACTTGGATTTGGTGGACTTGATGAATTAGGTGGAATAGGTGGGTTTGATGGATTTAGTGGATTTGTTCTTTTCATTATGGCTTGTGGAGATTTTGAAAGTTTGATTTTAATTTTGGTGGGGAAGTGTGCATGAGTAGGGTAGGGCTATGTGTGAATGCGGTGGTGATGTGAAGGTATTAAAGGGACCCTTTGAATTTTAGGAAGCACCACACACTTACACCACATATACATTCACATCACTCATACACACACACTTACAACACATACACATTCACATCACCTATAAACACACACTTACACCACAACATTTCCAACTCTTATAGAAACTCAACTTGAGTTTTAATTTGTTGGTTTCAATCAACTCAACTAAATGTTGAGAATTTAAAGCCACACACATGAGACTACAAGGAGTTAAGGGGTGGCTTGAATTTCTAGTTGGGGTGGGTCCCATCACTAGTCCTCTAGGAGAATCAATAGAAAAATCCTATAGCTAGATCCTAAGCTCTAGAGAGGTAAACATTCCTCACCAAAAATGAGGTCAACAACTGGATTCTATCTAATATAATATAGAGTTGAACTTAAAAATAATTAAATCAATATAATTAACTTTAAAATAGAAGTAACGAGATCTTGGATCATCTGTATAGTGTACTAAGTGACCTAGTTAAGTTCAATTTACTTAACAAACTCAATCTTGGATGGGAATCAACCTACATTAGTCAAATTCAAGAATTAAGTAGCATTTAAAGAATGATCGTTTGTTATGCCACTTTTCTAATAATCCATTATGTGCATTCCATTATAAGACCATTTTTATTTAGCCATAGAATTTTTAAACTTAAAAAAATCTTATATTGATGGAACTATAATCTTATAAGTTGAGATCATTAATGTTAGTTTTAAGAGGATACAATAATTTGTTTCTATCATTGATGGTGTAGTCACAACCAAGCCTATTTAGGATTGGAGAGCATTAAAAAGGATCATAATCAACTAAAAAACAAGGGTGTTATGAATTTTTATTATTGTATTGAAATATGATAACTATATGAAAGTTTAAAATCTAAAGTCTTGTTAGATGAGTTGAGGTCAAATAAATTGGAAATAATAATCTTATGCATGAATATGAATTAATTAAAAAAAAGGCTAGAGAAATAGTAAAAAAAGGTTTTAGTAATTTAACAAAATAACTAGTTATCTATACATGTTTCAAAAGTTCTAATTGATCAAGAGAAGGTATTTGAGGTTACTACCAAATTTGAAAGAGATTGGAATAGTTACTCTATCAATCAATTACATGGATTCCCTGTAGTGTACAAACAAAAGTTAAATTCCAAAAGACATAAAGAAGATTTAGTGAATAAGAAATAAAAAATAGTTGCACAGAAGTATTGAAAATTTTATGAAAGTGAAGCATCTATCTTAGAAATTGAGCATTACAAAATTGATGGTTTTAAAGTATTAACTAAATGAGCCTATTGCATGACTTTGATAAATACAATTTATACTAAAGAATAAATTGGCTGATGGATTTTATCTTAAGTGTATGCATGAAAATAAGTTGCCATTTAGACCAAGTAAAAGAAGACCTTAAGATTGGAGGAATAGATTAGTGTATGTGCTTTCAAGTGTAAAGCCCACACATTTCATAAAATCAGTGATACAATGCACAAGCAAGCAAGCTATAAAATATTACAAGAAATTCAATTTAAATTTATCTTTCTAATTGTCTAAATTTTTATTTAAAAATGAGAGTATTAATTTTTAAAATTTCAAACCAAAAATATATGAATAAAAAAAAATCAAATTGAGATAGCAAACCTTGCAATATCACAAAATTATATTATGTTTTGCATCACTCCAAAAAAAAATATAGAGACTTAGGTTACTAAAATTTAAATATAATGGGTTCGGCCTCTACAAAGCATTGTGGGTGGTTCTCCCAAAATTCTTTGTGGGTCTTCCTAAGAACTTTGCTAGTCTTCGATAAACTCTATGGGCTATCACAAAGTTTAATTTCAGAAAAATTTAAGGATTTTCACTATTTATTTCAATTTGAATTTTGGCAAAAAAAATTATGGTTTTAGATAAATTGACTAACAAATATATATTTATTTAAAATTTATTTTAATATTTTATTTTAATTTAGATCTAACCCATAACCCCGAAGTAATAAACATATCCTTAAGGTTTATAAGAGATAATGTCAATTCTAATAACTTTAGTAAAGCCCTAAATCCTTTTCTTTATCTTACAACCACTAAGAGCTTTTTAAGTGAACAAAAAAGTATAATAAGAAATAGATTTTCTTAGAAAGAAAGTTGTTTGCTTACACATCAAGATAATGTCATTACTTTAATGAATGTTAAGCTCAAATTCTTTTCATGCTCGTTTGCAAATATATGCAACAAGCTACTTTGTATGATATTTGTTTTATTTTGATTGTTATCATTTGGTTGTATTGGTATTTTGGAAGAGAACATAGAGGAAGATTTTTCTCATTGACAAAAAGAATGATAGAGAGGCTACTCCCTTGGTGTATGGGAGAAGATTGTGAAGTAAAGTTATGTTTGAAATAGCTTTTGAACTTGTGAAGTAGTAATGAAATTTTAGTATAGGTTTATTAGGATTTTCTAGTGTGCTGAACACTTTGGCATAGATGTAGGCTCTAACAAAATAAGGATTATGCTTATGTAATGGTTTTGGTTACTATTATGTATTTATTCTATAATTGGATATTTAGTTTATATTATCATATTTATGTTATAGCTTGGTGGGGTTGATTTTTTTTTATTGTTTTGCTTTTTATCTTGTGTATCATATATGATCAATTTTAAATTGCGTAGTTAAAAAAAAACATAATAAAATAATTAAAAAAACTAAATTTTTAAAATATTTTTTATTGTGTCG
>JXCR01147573.1:719549-732804 GCA_002079205.1 Phalaenopsis hybrid cultivar | reverse complement strand
GATCCAGAAATTTGCTTAGCTCAGTTGGCTAGCAC
Source organism: Phalaenopsis hybrid cultivar (assembly GCA_002079205.1). Classification (NCBI taxonomy): domain Eukaryota; kingdom Viridiplantae; phylum Streptophyta; class Magnoliopsida; order Asparagales; family Orchidaceae; genus Phalaenopsis; species Phalaenopsis hybrid cultivar. The sequence goes on along the minus strand of JXCR01147573.1, from coordinate 732,769 downwards.
ATCCTCAGATGAAGTTTGCTTGTTGAAAGAGAATTCAGGGGTAACCTTTACAGACGAAGACTTGCTGCTCGGTACCGCCGACCACAACCGTTCGCTCTACATCTCCGTCAACACTGGCAGATTTGTGTTATCCAGAGTTTTAGTGGATCCTGGAGCATCTCTTAACTTGATGAGTCTACGGAAGTTAGCATATTTGTACTTCGACGTTCAGGATCTCATCCCCGATAAGATGATGTTAAGAGGATTCAACCAGAAGGGAGAAAGAGCCCTTGGATCAATCTCATTACTTATGAAGGTTGGAGAACTTGTAACAACCGTTAAATTTCATATCATCGACACCAAGACCTCTTTTAATGCTCTATTGGGTCGACCGTGGATTCATGAGCATAACATGGTTCCATCATCCCTACATCAGTGCATTAAATACCTCAAAGATGGTCAAGAAAATTGCATCAAGGGAGACCTACAACCGTTTTCAGTGCATGAAGTTGGTATCCATGAAGATGCTGCCTACTACGCGCCTCCAAAGAAGACTGTCTTCTCACACGAGATTTCGACAAACAAAGATAAAGATTTAGAGGGGTCACAAAAAGGCCATACAACTCCGCTTCAACAACCTTCTACCACTGCCTTACACCAAGTTGGTGGAGGTTCTTCTAGTTCACGCACCCAAGGTCGAGGCCTCCCTTACAACGAGTTGGTGGAGGTTCTTCTAGTTCACGCACCCGAGGTCGAGGTCGGGGATTGGGGATGCGGACGAGGAAAGATCAATTTAATTGTTGAACGAACTAGGCCAACTATCAACATTGGTGATGAAGATAGTTCTGAAGAAGAGGTAATGATGACAAAACAGAAGAAGCCTCAGTACAAGATATCCTTAGAAGATATAGAGAGAAATGAATATGAAACAATGTATGATCGGATAAAGCACTATGTGAATACTATGACCCTCACTCTGATTCTCCCTCAAAAAGTCGAGAGTTTAGAGGCCAAAGAAGTCCGTAGTTCTATGACCCTCACTCTGATTCTCCCTCAAAAGGTCGAGAGTTTAGAGGTCAGGGAAGTCCATAGTGTTAGTTCAAAGCTGATTCAAATTTTACCGCGCTTCTACCTCTACTGAGCTTGAAAAACATGTAAATTTGGATGTTGATGCTAATAAATTAGTGGAATTGCCTTTTGGTTATTTCTCGCCTTGTGTTCAAAAATTAATTCAATAGGGACGGTTACCAAAACAAATGCTAAAAGATAAATTTTCAACTTTTTGAAAAATTGTGGAATACTAAAAGAAGAACTCCCAATTCAAAAGAAGGTCTCGGATTTGGTACAGTTGGACCAGTCGATGATTCTGAATTTTGCATGGTTGTTACAAGTGAGTCAGAAGAGGATTGCCTTGATGGAGAGGATGACTCTACCGATCAACCAATAGAAGATGCTCTGTCAGAATTTGAGGAAGAAATTAAATCCACTATCGATGAATTGAAGGAGATAAACCTCGAGACTGAAGAACGACCCGGGCCTACATTTATAAGTTCTCTACTTAATGACAAAGAATCTGCAGAACTGGTCAAACTATTAGCAGAATTCAAAGATTGCTTTGCGTGGAGCTATGATGAAATGTCAGGACTGTCAACAGAAGTTACAGTCCATAAACTTAGGGTTGACAAGAATGTAACCCCAGTAAAATAAGCTCCTAGGAGAATGCGCCTCAAAATAGAACAACAAGTCATCGCCGAGGTAAAGAAGTTGATAGATGCCGCCAATATTGTACCGGTTAAAAAGAAAAATGGACAGATCCGCGTTTGTGTCGACTTCAGAGACTTGAATACTTGTTAAGAAGAAAAATGGGCAGATCCGTGTTTGTGTCGACTTCAGAGATTTGAACAAGGCATGGACGAGTTTCCACTACCTATACCAGAGATGATGGTGGATATCGCTTCAACACATGAGATTTTTAAGAAAAATGGACAGATCCGCGTTTTTGTCGACTTCAGAGATTTGAACAAGGCATGTCCAAAACATATGGGCAGATCCCCGTTTGTGTCGACTTCAGAGATTTGAACAAGCCATGTCCAAAAGACGAGTTTACCTATACCGGAGATGATGGTGGACATCGCTTCAACACATGAAATTTTCTCCTTCATGGACGAATCATCGGGGTATAACCAAATCAAGACGGCCCCCGAGGATGCAGTACTTACAGCTTTCAGAACACTGATTCGAATCTTCTGCTACACAGTGATGTCGTTCGGCCTAAAGAACGCCGGAGCAACATATCAGCGTGCAATGACGAAGATCTTTGACGACCTCATTCACAATCAAGTAGAATGCTACGTGGATGATCTGATCATCAAAAGTAAACAAAAAATAGACCATTTGTACGATTTGAGGATTGTGTTTGAATGGTTACGACGATATGACCTTAAAATGAATCCCTTAAAGTGCGCCTTTGGCGTTACCTCCGGGAAATTTCTAGAATCATTGTCTGTCATCGTGGAATCGAGATCGACCCGGATACGATTAAAGCTATCTTGGAAATGCCTCCCCCTAGAACCTTGAAACACTACGTTCCTTCCAGGGGAAGTTGGCATATCTGAGACGCTTTATTTCTAATCTCTCAGGTAGGTCTCAGCCTTTCTCGGCATTAATTAAAAAGAACGCCAAATTTATTTGGGAAGAGAAATGTCAGTGGGCCTTTGAGGACGTCAAACAGTATTTAATGACACCACCTATTTTGGAAGCCCCTATCCCAGGGAAACCGTTGATACTTTATATCGCGGCTTTAGATGACTCTCTTGGAGCCCTCTTAGCCAAAGTCAATGAGGAGGGAAAAGAAAATGCTCTCTACTACTTGAGTCGTCATCTAATACCGATGGAGGTAAGATATCCGGCTATTGAGAAGCATTGTCTAGCGCTAATTTTTGCCGCTCAAAAGCTTAGACATTACATGCTTTCTCATAAGATCACCCTAATTTCTAAAGTTAATCCATTACAATATTTGATGACCCGACCAATACTCTCCGGACGTTTAGCGAGATGGTCAATGATCTTATTGCAATTTGATATAACTTTTATACCCCTCCGTGTTATCAAGAGACAGACTTTAGCAGATTTTCTCGCTGCACACCCACTGCCAGCTGGGTCCTCTCTCAACGATGAGTTACCAGACGAGCAGATACTATAGATGGAATTTCCCAGTGCGCAGCGCTGGGAAATGTACTTCGACGGTGCTTTAGCAGCCAGAAAAAACAAGGGATCAGGCACAGCTACACCAGGCAAGGCAGGGATTGATTTGATCTTTATTACGCTAGATAAAGGTATGTTGAGGTTTTCGTACCACATGATGAAGCCATGCACCAATAATGAAGTAGAGTATGAAGCCTTAATCGTCGGATTGAAATTGGCAATTTTGATGGATATAACGAACATTGCCATTTATGGCGACTCTCAACTTGTCATCCAACAAGTCACCGGACAATACAGAATTCTAAAACCATTAGCATAATACCATCTGTACGCGATGAAGCTCCTGGAGCAGACTCCTGAGGTGACTTTCTACCGGATTCCTCTGGGAGATAATGCTCATGTCGACGCTTTAGCAAAGCTCGCTAAGTAAATGGAATGTCCCCAGGAGGATTCCATCGAAGTCACGGTGCAAGGAAGACGAGTCTTGTCTCGAAGCGACTTCGAAACCCTACACAAACTCGGAAAAGAAGAAACCGTGAATACAGTTGCAGCATCAACTAAGATTGGCGCAAGCCATTAATTAATAGAATATTTGCATACTGGAAAGCTGCCAGATGACAAGTCTGAGGCACACCACGTCACAAGAAGGGCCATGTCTTATGCCCTGGTGGGAAATTTTCTCTACAGAAGATCGTTCGACCAAATGTGGCTACAGTGTTTGAGCAGAACCGAAGCACAAAATATTGTGAAAGAAGTACATGCTAGATTGTGTGGCGCTCACCAGTCAGGACCGAAAATGAAAATGAATATTAAAAGACTCAGATATTATTGGCCAGCAATGATGTCTGATTGCACGGATACCGCCAGAAGATGTCACCAAAGCCAGGTACATGGGGTGGTCTTACACCAGCCTCTGAATGTGCTACACCCAACTGTCGCCTCGTGGTCATTCGAGTGTCGGGGCATAGACATAATAGGTCTGATAGAACCTCCATCTTCTAAAGTACACAGATTCATACTTGCCGCTACGGATTACTTCTCCAAATGGGCAGAGGCAGTACCGTTACGTGAGGTTACGGCACAGCACGTCCTTCAATTTTTCAAAAGCCAAATCGTCTACCGTTTTGGAGTACCGCGAAGAATAATCTCTGACAATGGGACAGCTTTCAAAAGCACAAAAATCAATAATTTCATCAGAAGACATGGGATAGATTGGAGATACTCTACAATTTACTATCCCATAGCAAATGGTCTTGCTGAAGCTTTCAACAAGACACTGGTACAGATTTTGAAGAAAACATTGAATGAAAATAAAAGGGATTGGCATAACAAACTGTTAGAAGCCTTGTGGGTCTACTGAACAACTTTCTGGACTCCCACTCAGTGTACACCTTATATGCTTGTGTACGGGACCGAGGTTGTGCTACCGCTAGAGATCCAGACACCATCTCTCAGAGTCGCCGTTGCTAACCAACTTACAACAGAAGAAAGCATAAAACTCAGGCTTGAATAACTGAAGAGTCTCGAGGGAAAATGATTGGTAGCACAGCAACATTTGGAGCTCTACCAGGAAAAGATGGTACAAGCCCATGACAAATTGGTCCGCCCAAGGACATTTAAAATTGGTGACCTCGTACTCGTGCTCAAAAGACCTATTCTTGCATGCCGCAAAATAGGTGGAAAATTTGAGCCAACTTGGGTGGGACCATTTGTCGTTGAGAAGGTCTATACAGAAGGAGCCTACAAGTTAGTGGACTTCCGGGGTGAAAGACCCATGTTAATGATAAATGGACGATACTTGAAGACCTATTACACTACCTGATGCTGCTTAATGACGCTTACCTCTGCTTGCCTCCGCTTGCTTTCAAAACTTTGAAACCTTGATTGCTTTAGGGTTATATATATGGTCGTATGTCTATGACCGGGTCCAACTTTTGTAATTAATCCCATATATAATGAAAATTTTGAGGAAAATTTTTTAACTTTACACGTTCTCTCTTCTACTTCTGGATTTAAAATTCCATTAAATTAAAACAAAACTCACACATAAAACGAGTAATCCTTTTCACCAAAACAAACTGAAATTTACTTTAATAAATACTCTATTTTGTTCTTGTACATGCCAAACTTCAGCCCACTGACGTTTCTTTCTATCGTCTGCAGAAAAAAATGTCAGGACAGAGGCTGATATTTGCTTTCCAGGACAGCTGGAACCTCGCACTGAATGAAGAGATGGCGCCACAAGGAGGTGTCATAGATTTCGACATGGATTTCAACCATATTGAAATGGACTACGACGGTCCGCTAATGGGCGTGGTCAGCAAGCAAGAAAAGAAAGGACTACCCTCACTGTTTAGGGTGACCACTCAGGACGACGCGTCACGTAAGGGTAAAAATGTAATGGTAGAACAAGATCCGATGGAGGGGTCCAGCCGACCGCCCTCCATGATAGCTACTCCGGCAAGGGACTTCATAGCTGCCCACAGCGAACAACTACCAAATACTCTGCTCCGCAGAACACAATGTTGAAATGCGAGCCGAAAGAAACAAAGAGCCTTCTTGCGACAGGAGCGCAAGTGCCAAAGAAATGAAACTAATTTTCTTACCCCCATTCCAGAGGGACATATCTACGATCCAGAGCTGAGAGAGACTTCTGCCAGCCTGCCAACTACAGATGAAGAATCGGGATTTCTGACAGGATCAGCTGTACCTCCAGTCCTAGATATCTTGTGCAGAGGTTGCCCAACATGCAACGTCGAGATACCATCCAGGACATCAGTCACGGGCGCATTTGTAGAATGCCCGGACTGCAATGTTTTACATCTACAGTGTTTCAGTACCTTAGAAGAATACACGTCAAGCACCAACGAGTCTCAGACTCCAGATTTTGTGGCAAACGAGCCGTATGTCACACTGGGGACGGATCAATGCGCACTACGGAGCCCAGGATCATACATCCCGCCTGAGGCTGAATCTCATATTCCAGATCGGCCAGCACCGGTTTGGATTCTCGCCGAGTCCCGGAGGAAAGAACGCCTCAGACAAATGCCAACTCCCAGAATGGTAGAATACTACAAAATAAGCAAGGTAAACAAAAGAGAATTTGAGTTCTATGAAGAGGTTCAAGGAATGTTTATCAACATATTGGAAGGCATGGAACTATATAACAAGGTTTTCTCTGAAACTGATGAAAGAAGCATCCTGGATTGCATCTTTGATTTGAGAGATAGAGGTCAAGCAGGCCTTCTCAAGGAAAGAACGTACTCTGAGCCAAAGATATGGATGCGGGGGAAAGGAAGAATCACCATCCAATGCAGATGTTGCTACAATTTTACAAACGACAGACAGGGGAATCTGCCTGAGATACTCAGAAACAACCAAGTGGATCTGTTACCACCGATGATCAAGTGGATGATAAAGAGAATGGTCAAGTGGAATATCCTACCCATCACTTCCATTCCTAACAGTTGCATCATCAAAATTTACGAAGAAGGTGACTGCATTCCTTCGCACATTGACCATCATGACTTTGTGAGGCCTTTCTGCAGGGTCTCATTCATGAGTAAGAGTAATAATTTGTTCGGAAAAGAAATTGATATAATCGGCCCTGGTGAATTCAGAGGAGCTGTGGAGATTCCTCTTCCAGTTGGTTCAGAACTTGTTTTGAAGGGCAACGGTGCAGACATTGCCAAGCACTGCATTCCAGGAGTACGACACCGTAGGGTGTCTGTGACCTTCCGCAGAATGGATGACAGTAAGATATCATATGGATTCCAGCAAGACCCGGAGTTGGAAGAATTGTTTCCTTACGAGCTATGAGAAGNTTTGGAGAATTGACCTACATTTCAATTCTCATTTTTGAATCAGTCCTACCTTTCTGGTTCTTCACATTTGAGGTCGGACACTATATTCTGATACCTTCTTTGGAGAATTGACCTGCATTTCAATTCTCATTTTTGAATCAGTCTTACCTTTCTGGTTCTTCACATTTGAGGTCGAACCCTATATTCCGATTTTGGAGAATTGACCTACATTTCAATTCTCATTTTTGAATCAGTCCTACCTTCCTGGTTCTTCACATTTGAGGTCGGACCCTATATTCCGATACCTTTTTTGGAGAATTGACCTACATTTTAATTCTCATTTTTGAATCAGTCCTACCTTTCTGGTTCTTCACATATGAGGTCGGANTGCATCCTTATTGAAGCAAATTAATGGAAATTTCTCTCGTGTTGTGCCTTTTTGTCAATTGCCTTTTTGTGCTATGGATGAAAGTCGCGGAGTTCTAATGAACAAAGAACGAAACGACAAACTTTCAAATAAAATACAAATAAAAGATAATTGTAATAAATAAATAACAAAACAAATTTCTTTTGAAAATCAACCAATTGAAATTAAAACTTTAAAAACACATTTTTGAAAAAGATCAATTGTGACAAAAATAACAGGAAAATAAAACAAACTTGTTGAGTGGATACTTTCGTTTTCGGAATTTCCTACCCTTTGTGTGCGCAGCACAACCATCGTTATCTACACTAACTCTCTACACACCCTCACAGAATTTCACATTCTGCACAAAACTCCACGAAACTTTACAAGTCTTCCTCAAAATCAACATTTTCACATGACACACTACCGCAAATTCAACATCACAAGCTCTTTGTAAATTTCAAATCACATCTTCAAATCAGTACCTAAATCCTGATTCTCATATATTTGAATTGATACCTAAATTTCAATTCTCTCATCTTCGGGTTGATACTTACATTTCAATTCTCATTCTTGAATCAGTCCTACCTTTCTGGTTCTTCATATTTGAGGTCAGACCCTATATTCCGATACCTTCTTTGGAGAATTGACCTACATTTCAATTCTCATTTTTGAATCAGTCCTACCTTTCTGGTTCTTCACATTTGAGGTTAGACACTATATTCTGATACCTTCTTTGGAGAATTGACCTACATTTCAATTCTCATTTTTGAATCAGTCCTACCTTTCTGGTTCTTCACATTTGAGGTCGGACCCTATATTCTGATTTTGGAGAATTGACCTACATTTTAATTATCATTTTTGAATTAGTCCTTTCTTTCTGGCTCTTCACATTTGAGGTCGGACCCTATATTCAGATACCTTTTTTGGAGAATTGACCTACATTTTAATTCTCATTTTTGAATCAGTCCTACCTTTCTGGTTCTTCACATTTGAGGTCGAACCCAATATTCCCATACCTTCTTTGGAGAATTGACCTACATTTCAATTCTCATTTTTGAATCAGTCCTACCTTTTTGGATCTTCACATTTGAGGTCGGACCCTATATTCTGATTTTGGAGAATTGACCTACATTTCAATTCTCATTTTTGAATCAGTCCTACCTTTCAGGTTCTTCACATTTGAGGTCGGACCCTATATTCCGATACCTTTTTTGGAGAATTGACCTACATTTCAATTGTCATTTTTAAATTAGTCCTACCTTTCTGGTTCTTCACATTTGAGGTTGGACCCTATATTCTGATACCTTCTTTGGAGAATTGACCTAAATTTCAATTCTCATTTTTGAATCAGTCCTACCTTTCTGGTTCCCCACATTTGAGTTCGGACCCTATATTTTGATACCTTCTTTAGAGAATTGACCTACATTTCAATTCTTATTCTTGAATCAGTCCTACCATTCTGGTTCTTCACATTTGAGGTCGGACCATATATTCTGATAACTTCTTTGGAGAATTGACCTACATTTCAATTCTCATTTTTGAATCAGTCCTACCTTTCTGGTTCATCACATTTGAGGACGAGCCCTATATTCCGATACCGATTTTGGAGAATTGACCTACATTTCAATTCTCATTCTTGAATCAGTCCTACATTTTTGGTTCTTCACATTTGAGGTCGGACATTATATTTTGATACCTTCTTTGGAGAATTGACCTACATTTCAATTCTCATTTTTGAATCAGTCCTACCTTTCAGGTTCTTCACATTTGAGGCCGGACCCTATATTCGGATACCTTTTTTGGAGAATTGACCTACATTTCAATTCTCATTTTTAAATCAGTCCTACCTTTCTGGTTCCTTACATTTGAGGTTGGACCCTATATTCCGATACCTTCTTTGGAGAATTGACCTACATTTCAATTCTCATTTTTGGATCAGTCCTACGAATTGTCCTACATTTCAATTCTCATTTTTGAATCAGTCCTACCTTTCTGATTCCCCACATTTGAGGTCAGACCCTATATTCTGATACCTTCTTTGGAGAATTGACCTACATTTCAATTCTTATTCCTGAATCAGTCCTACCATTCTGGTTCTTCACATTTGAGGTCGGACCATATATTCCGATACCTTCTTTGGAGAATTGACCTACATTTCAATTCTCATTTTTGAATCAGTCCTACCTTTCTAGTTCTTCACATTTGAGGTCGGGCCCTATATTCCGATACCGATTTTGGAGAATTGACTTACATTTCAATTCTCATTCTTGAATCAGTCCTACATTTCTGGTTCTTCACATTTGAGGTCGGACCCTATATTCTGATACCTTCTTTGCAGAATTGACATACATTTCAATTCTCAATCTTGAATTAGTCCTACCTTTCTGGTTCTTCACATTTGAGGTCGGACCCTATATTCCGATACCTTCTTTGGAGAATTGACCTTCATTTCAATTCTCATTCTTGAATCAATTCTACCTTTCTAGTTCTTCACATTTGGGGTCGGACTTTACATTCCGACACTTTCGTTTGAGAATTGACCTAAATTTCAATTCTCATTTCCGAATCAGTCCTAAATTTCTAATTCATTACATTCGAGGTCGGTCCTTACACTCTGACCTCTCTCTCTCTCCCTCTTTTTGAGTTGATATTTGAATTTCAATTCCCACATCGGGGTTAGCACTTACATACTAATTCCCATCTTTTATGAATACCTTAAAATTCATTACTCAAAATCTACTCTCTGATCCCCAGCGAGAGTCCCTACTTCTCGATTTGATTAAGCACACAATCTGTTAATTCTTCATTAGAAACAAATCACACACACAACTCTACACGTAATTCCGGATCTATTGACTTAGGAGTCTGTAAGGTTTTTGTTGATCTCGTCGGTCAACGCCAATACGCGCGGTGTGCTTGCCCAGCACACCCCACCTATTGGGGGTCCATTTGTTGACCTCAATTTTGGTTGAGGTTTAGTTTCTCCTCTTTAGTAGCCTAGGGTCTAGCTATAGGACTTTTCCTGTTGACTATTCCTAGAAAACTAGACTTGGAACCCTCACCATTAGAAAATATACCCTCTTCTTTGCTCAACTTGAAGTTTCACATGTTGGTCTCAACCTCTAAATACTTAGTAGGTGGGGTTACTGTGANGACCACTATGTAGAGGACCCAAAATGGGGTTTCCTTTGGTCCATGGCTTATTGGTGATGATTGGTGCCTGAACTCTACCCAAATACCCATCTTGGCCTTTTACCCCTAAGACACCTCCTAATTACCAAAATACCCCTATTTGACCCAAAATCCCAAAATTCTAAAAATTCCCAGAAAATCCCAAATATTCCCAATTTTATTTCTTCAACTACCACATGACCCAATTTGGCCAATTTGACCATCTTTAACCAAAACCCCCAAATTTGCACCACATGACCCAATTTGGCCAATTTGACCATCTTTAACCAAAATCCCCAAATTGCCCTTTAAAAACCCAAAATTCCCCAAATCCATCTCAAATGTCTATCAATTTGATCTTAATTGACCACAACTTCAATCCTAAACACAAATTCACTTTTGATATGACCAAAATAAACCAAATCCAAACTCAATTGGTCCATGATTTGAACTCAACTCTGATTTGGGTCAAAACCCCAATTTTGACCATATGACTTAGTCTCACCAAATTGAATCCGTAGCCGAGTGAATTGGCCTCAATTAATGTTGTAAAATATTTATAACATTCCTATACATCAAAATCAACCATCAATTGGCCTTGGTGAAGCCTCAAATCCATTTAATTTTGGCCTAAATCCAAAATTCCCAAATTTAGCCCCAAATTGGCTAAGTCCCCAAATTTCACCCAATTGATTACCTTAATCTCCAAATTGGCATCCAATTCATGTTCAAAACTCTTCATGAGGTCCCTATTAATCATTCACAACAATTAATTTGGACCTAGCCCAAGGCTAACCCAAGCTAGACCTAAGCCTAGCCCAACATTCCAAATTGATTAAAGTTCAAAATTTCTTCAAATTGACCTTTCAATTGGGCTCAAAACCATTTCGATTCTTCACCAAAGTTGTTCGTTAGTGATCATCTACACCAAATACAACAATTATTTGGGCCAATTGACATGGCTAACCTAGCCCAAACCCAAGTTTTGGTCATTTGCACCCACCTTGGGCCAATTGACATGGCTAACCTAGCCCAAGCCCAAGTTTTGGTCATTTGCACCCACTTGGACCCATGCACTAAATGTGACCTAACCACCTTAAAGCCACCAAACTAACTCCACCACAGCCATTGGTCATGCACTAAATGTGACCTAACCACCTTAAAGCCACCAAATTAACTCCACCACAGCCATTAGTAGACCTAGTGACCAGTCCAAACACCATGAAACCACCTAAATCAAGCCATGGACCAAAGGTCCCTCAAATTAAGAGATCTTATTGCCAAAAATGCCATGCTTAAGATATCTTTGTCAAATCCAAGCACATTTGCATTAAATTGCTGTGATGGATTCCTCTAGGTTTCCTGAGCTCCTAGCCACCACCCCCTGGCCGGCCGGCCAGTCTAGTGGCCGGAAAAGCCCAAAACCGAGAGCCAACCCCATGGCATCTCACCCAAATCAAACCTAGAGGCTAGCTCATCCAAATAAAACTATGGAGCTCCTCTGCCCTCCAGCTAAGCACCACATTACACCTCCTAATTCGCCAAGATNTTTCCCGAGATAGAAATGGGTAAAGTATGCCAACGGAAGAAGGGTAATCTGGTCCAAGAGGGACATGAACATTATACTGATGTGTGAAGATAATATTTCTTGATTTGTATGGAGAGAAAAGCTTGTCCCCAGCGGAGTCGCCAGAAGTTGTCGGCGTTATTTCGGGTTGGTTTGTGGGGTTGCCCGTAAGAAGCTGTTGGCCACCATAATTAACATCCCGTCGCCCGCTTCAGAAGGACGTTGAAGTATGAAATCAAATTGACCTCACATTTTTCATATTTTAAAATGAAAGAGCACTGTACCTCAAATCCTGTATCTATCCCGAAGGATAAACACAAGACTTGAAGATGAGGCTCGATCAAACAAACTAAGGAAACTATGACATCCGTTTGGTCTGCGAAACCTTTGTTTTTGCCGACAAGTTCCCCTATTAAAACTAAAAGATTAAATAGGGTTTATATTAAGCTGGGTACGGACATGCTTCCTATAAGGGCAAGCCCCTATAGTTAATTACATCTTAAATGACCAAAGCGGACATGCTTCTTATAAGGGAAAGCCCCTATAGTTAATTACATCCTAAATGACCAAAGTCACTTAAGAAGACTCGGGGCAAGCCCCTATAGTTAATTACATCTTAAATGACCAAAGTCACTTAAGAAGACTCTCGATGAAAATCAAGGAATATTATCTTCAAAGAATTTCAAAGGGTAAGACTCTTCAACGAATTCACTCTCGATAAAAATCAAGAAAAAATATCTTCAAGGAATTTCAAAGGGTAGGACTCTTCAACGAAATCGACACCTAAGAAGACTCTCGATAAAAATCAGGAAATACTATCTTCAAGGAGTTTCAAAGGGTAGGACTTTTCAATGAGATCGGACATAGAGGTGTGAAAGGGGATTGGTTCAAATTTAGAACATTTTATTGTAGAATCCAAAGGAGGAGGGAGGTGTGAAAGGGGATTAGTTCAAATTTGGAACATTTTATTGTAGAATCCAAAGGAAGGAAAAACTAGGGGATGTCATGGATCCAGAGGAGAACCTCGGCGACTTCCCAAGCTATCCTAATGTTTAGCTTCAGTTTTGAGGAGAAATATTTAGGTGTT
>JXCR01147573.1:688801-713881 GCA_002079205.1 Phalaenopsis hybrid cultivar | reverse complement strand
GAGGGAGAGGCATGGACCTGTCTCCCCCTCTTAACTTGTTGGATACCTCAGAGGCCTATTAAACTTAATATTCTTTACTTAAAGGGATCATCCTTAAACTTTTAAGGACTTAACAAAATACAACATAGAGTTAGGAAAATCCCCCGGAACTTTACTTTTTATGCTCTTCATAAATGCCCTCACATGCATTTTAAGTTTCAGGTGATGGAACGAGAAGACTCGCAAGGTAGGCTTTCACATTTTATATCGTCTTTCTTCTGTCTTTTCCTTACATGTTTTATGCTTGCATTTACTTACATGCATGAAAATAACATAAACTTGCATGTTAATCTTAATCATAACCATACCCAAAACCAGAACTAAAATCGACCAAGATAAAATGTACCGCCACAACATTCAAAATATAAAACAACTTAAGATTTAATCACAAACATCATACAAAAACAAAACTTTAACTAAACTAAGATGCCTCTATCGGATGATCAGGAATTCCTCGGAGCAGGTAACCTACGATTGCTCACGAGGCTTCCCATGATGAAATTATGGAACTCATTAAGTTGGGTTTAATAAGTTCATTTGGACTAAGTGAATCCAATATAAAATAGTGATGCCCGAACGAGGGAACCGTAGGATCCTAACCGANTGTAATTAACTATAGGGGCTTGCCCTTATAAGAAGCATGTCCGAACCCAGCTTAATATAAACCATATTTAATCCTTTATATTAAAATAGGGGAATTTGTCAGCAAATACAAACGTTTCGCAGACCAAACGGATCCTATTTAATCCTTTATATTAAATAGGAGAACTTGTCAGCAAATACAAAGGTTTCGCAGACCTAACGGACCATATTAAATAGGGGAACTTGTCGGCAAATACAAAGGTTTCGCAGACCAAACAGACGTCATATATCTTAGTTTATTTGATCGAGCCTCATCCTCAAGTCTTGTGTTTATCCTTCGGGATAGATATAGGAGTTTATTTGATCGAGCCTCATCCTCAAGTCTTGTGTTTATCCTTTGGGATAGATACAGGATCCTATTTGATCGAGCCTCATCCTCAAGTCTTGTGTTTATCCTTCGGGATAGATATAGGATTTGAAGTACAATGCTAGGAACTTGTGGGAAAATACAAAGGTTTCGCAGACCAAACAGACGTCATACTTTCCTTAGTTTTTTTTATCGAGCCTCATCCTCAAGTCTTGTGTTTATCCTTTGGGATAGATACAAGATTTGAGGTACAACGCTCTTTCATTTAAACAGCCTCATCCTCAAGTCTTGTGTTTATCCTTTGGGATAGATACAGGATTTGAGGTACAGTGCCTTGTGTTTATCCTTCGGGATAGATACATGATTTGAGGTACAGTGCTCTTTCATTTTAAACTACAAAAATTTATCCTTTGGGATAGATACAGGATTTGAGGTACAGTGCTCTTTCATTTTAAACTATGAAAAATTCGGGATAGATACAGGATTCGAGGTACAGTGCTCTTTCATTTTAAACTATGAAAAATATGGAGTCAGTTTGACTTCATACTTCAACGTCCTTCCGAAGCGGGCGAAGGGATTTCGATTCGACAGCTTCTTACGGGCAACCCCACAAATCAACCCGAAATAACGCCGACAACATCATAACTTGACACATTAGAAAACTTAAAATTATCATGGCGAGGAGCTTAGAATTTTTCTTGTGGGAAACATTCTACGACAATGATCTACAACAGCAAGAGGATCTGCAACATCATATCTTTCTTTGGAATTAAATAACAAGCCATAATATTTTGAGGTCCGTTGCTTATGCAACATAAATTCTCAACTTATCTTTAGGGCTTTGTACAACTCTATTGTACCATATAAACCCTAACTCATCTTTGGATTTCAAGGTTGTCGTTTGTTATGAACTAAATCTTCTTATCTTCCAGGGGATTTATGTGATTGTTTACAATGAATGTAAGCCCTAATTAATAAAATCAGCAAAATGAAACACTTAAAACTTTTTCCTCAAAATTGAAGCCAAATAATAAAATAAACTAGGAAGTCATCGAGGTTCTCCTCTAGCTCTATGAAATCCCCTAGTTCTTACTCGTTTGTATTCTACAATAAATGTTCCAAATTTGAGTCATTCCCCTTTCACACCTCTTTATCCAATTTCATTGAAAAGCCTTATCCTTTTGACCTCTTTGAAGATAATATTTTCTAATTTTTATCGAGAGTTTTCTTAGGTGACTTCGGTGATCTAAGATTTAATTAACTATAGGGCCTTTCCCTTACAGGAAACTTTTCCAAACCAAGCTTAATATAAACCCTATTTAATTCTTTGTACTAAATAGGCAAACTTGTTGACAAATAAAATGGTTTCGTAGTCCAAACGGATGTCATACATTTCTTAGTTTGTTTGATTGTGTCTCACCCTTATGTCTTGTGTTTATCTTTCAAGATAGATACAAGGTTTGAGGTACAGTTCTCTTTCATTTAAACTGTAAAAGATATGGGATCAGTTTGATTTCATATTTATCTAAACTTATATATTTGTATGTAAATTAAATGTCTTTCCAAAGCGAGCGACAGGATTTTGATTCTGTCAACCGACAACTTCCAATGGGCAACTCCTTAATTTTCTAGTGCCGACAAAACACCTCTTCAAAAATCCAATCAAATTAAAAAATTCATCTCATAACTACTTCTAGCGCTTAGGCACGGGGTATCTGGCACATAGGCACTGCTCCTCAGGCGCTTGGGCCCCAATTCTAGGAACTTAGGCGCCCCGGTTTATTTTTGTACAGTTCTTCATTTTTTGCTCCAAATTTGACACTTCTCTACTCTTTTTAGCATTTTTTATCCATTTGATTGTACCCNTTCATTTTAAACTATGAAAAATATGGGGTCAATTTGATTTCATACTTCAACGTCCTTCCGAAGCGAGCGATGGGATTTCGATTCCAATGACAGACAGCTTCTTACGGACAACTCCCCTCAAACCCCGAAATAACGCCGACACCGGCAGAATATATCAACTGATTCGATTGGGCTCTTGCGGCCAATCGAATGAGTTGACAAAAGATACTCGGTCGCGTCGGTCGAGCTGGTGGGGCTTATTAGGCGAGCCGACAGAACATATCAATAGATCCAATAAAGCTACTGCAGTCGATCAGATAAGTCAACAAAAGATTATCGGTAATGTTGATCGGGTCGGTGAGGCTGATCTGGAGAGTTGACAGAGCATATCGATCCATCTGGTCGGGTCAGTGCGATCAATCAGAAGAGTTGATAAAAGATTGTCAGTCACATCGATGAGGACGGTGGGACAGATCGGGCTAGTCAACGTAACAACATGCAAAACCAATTTTTTTATGGATATTTTAGAAATCGCATACAATGCAAATACATGCAAGAAATGAGATCCGAGCATTCTTGGGTAAAAAAGGATCTCACGAGCACCCTAACGGTAATTGACGGAGCGAAGCAGGCATGGCCAAAAAGCGACAGGTGGTCGCCTCCATTTGCTTGGTACAAAGAAATTCCGAGTGGAAAATCTTGGCGGGGTAGGGAACGTGAAAGTCACGAGTTATTCCATTTTCCACGCCCAAAGAACAAATTTTGTTCCCCTCTATTGTAGGAATGGAATCTCCAACACAAACGCGGGGTTACAACCCCAAGTGTTGGGATTTCATGCTAGAAATGAAATAAAGTAGATTTTGCTCGTAAAATTTGCGGGGTAAAACGTAAAGCTCCTAACTTATGAGTTTCTTCTAGGAACATAAAAAATCCTCACCTAGCTTCTCTAACCTCCCGACATAGGGACCCTAATGAAAGGGATTTGCAATGGTTTACATGATTTCTCACCGCCATGAAGGTCAGGGATGCGTTCACTTTGCTTGTCCGAGCTCCGGTGAAGTTTCAGTGAATATGTTGTGACGCTCACTCCGCTCCTCGGAAGAACGAAGAAGCTCTCCTTTAGCAGGAGAGTTCAGTGAAATTCTGGCAAAATTCTGACCTTCGACGAGATTGATAAAGCTCTGATGATCCTTCCCCAAAGTATAAAGAAGCTCTCTTTCACTGTAATAGAGAAATAACATCACTTCTTCGTTAGCCAAGCCCTTCCTCAAGAAACCTCACACAAACTTAAGGAAAATGGTGAGGAAGAGGAGGGAGATGAAGGAAGAAGGTAATTTTAATGGAAAATGAAGGAGTATTTTAGGAAGGAAGCCACACTCTCACCTTTCTCTGTAGCCTTTCACCACAAGAAAGCTCTCAGATTTTTCTTCAACAAGAAGAGGAAAAAGGAGTAGCTCCAACTCCTCTCTAGAATGCAAAATGCTGAATATTTTTGTTTTGGGGGAGCCCTAGAGAGATAAGCTCACCAAACCCCACTTTCCCTACTTTTTGCTTTAAAATTGGACTACCACCTTTCTAACCATTCCTCCCCATGTACATCTCACCAAATCAACGGCAAATCTACCCTTTTTGGCTGCCTAGAGAGCTGCTCCAGGGGAGAATCCCAAGAAAGAGCAAAGTAGAAATTGAGTCTAAGTCGCAATTCTAGCGCCCTAGGACCGGGCTCTTGGCACTGGGGTGTCGGGTATGGCGTCGGAGCGGTTTCTGGCACCTAAGCGCCCTAGACTGGCGTCGGTACAACAGTGACACCTAGGTGTTAGGCCGCTGGTGCTTGGTTTTTGTTGGCTGGCTTCTAGTGTTGGGTTTAGCACCTAGACACTAGGACCTGGCGCCTGGTTTTTTTTTCTCTATTATAAGCCTCGTGGGAGCTATTATGGGTTTCTAGGCATCCAGGTTTGGTGCCTAGGCACCAGGGTTTGGGGCCTAGGCACCAGCGTTTGGGGCCTAGGCACCAGCGTTTGGGGCCTAGGCACCAGCGTTTGGTGCCTAAGCATCGGTCTAGCCCAAAAATCCAGTTTTCACTATTGTCTAACAAAGGATTTTTACGATTTGTAAGCTATGGGAGACTAAATATAACAATAATATAATCCCTTGACTCTAAAAATAAGCATCATTATTGATCTCGATCGATTGATTTCGGTGTCAACGGGTGCCTCGAAATGCTGGTACGACATTCTGAACCCCAATCTTCCCAGAACGTACGCAAGAAGCTTTGATGGGTTCCTTTGTCTACAGGAGACTCCATATGGATATGACATGGTCTCTAAACACGAGAATGGACTCCTAAAATGCCTCCCCCTTCCAATAGTGAATTCTCTTGGGCAAAGTTAAACCATAGCGGACCCAGGTTTCGGCCCCAGACACGCAGAGGGTCTAATCCACTATGAATTGATGATTAACACTATTACATCAAGCCAAACACACTGATTTTTTTTCTTTTTCAAGNTACCCGAAAGAAAAACACACAAATACCTTTCATTAAAGCATAATATCTCAAAAATAAGTATAAAAATGTGTATGAAAATACTATATATTTTAGGTGTATCACAAATTAAATCGAATTGTGTTGTGTTGTGCTTGCTCTTTAACCTCTCTTATCTAATTAATTAAATTCTTCTACTTTCAAACTATTTTTACTAAATTTTAAAATCTTCACAAACTAAAATTAAATAAAACCTTGCCTAGTTTACATATTGCCCTTTGTTAATTTTTATTGTTTGCACTAGAATTACAAGGTGTTGGCCAAATAACTAACCCCAAAGCTTTCTTTTGAAGCTGCTGCAATGGCGTTTCCAACTCTCACTTTCTCCTACAACCTGTCAACTAGCCGCAATGCTCACCATGTCGCTCCCACCATCAAGTCTTGAACTGGATTCGATGAGCTCATGCTCGAAAAAGCCCCGTTCGTTATAATGAAAGTTGCTGCTCTTAAAGTTCAAGAGCCTTCCGTTGAATTTAACCTAAACTTTCTCTGGGATTTCCTTTCTTGCAAGAAGGTAAAACTACTACTACACCAACACCTGTCAAGTCAGTTGTCCCATTTTCTGCCAAAGGAAAGAAGCTCATGATTGTTGCAGATACAACTGGAGCATTTACCATTCCACCATCAGTATTTGAAATTGGATCAGGTTCAAAGTCTGCTCCATTAACTCAATCTCAAAGGAGGAACCACATTTAAAGTGCTTAGAAGGATGTTGAAGCCCAAATTCCAAAAAAGATATCTACTGGTAAGTTTTCTCATGAGGAGGAACTTGGATTACTTGAAGCGTCTCTGCTCCTGTGAGGGAGTAGGTTCCACCCATTAATGAATACTAATGGATATGAATGTTTTCAAAAGATCATTGCTACCTTACCATCATTTCATGGTCCTAGTGAGGAGAGGTAGATGCCCACTCCTATAACTAAAGTCCGTATAGAGTTTGAGAGATTGGTCGCTAAAGAAGGATTTTCAGTCGTTGAGCTACTTAAGCGAGTTGGATGCGCAGTGTCCCCTCAAAAGAAGAAAGAGATTTTGAGGGATTTCAGATATACCTGATAGTCTTAGAAGTTAACTGAAGTTTTGTCAGTCCGTATTCCCATTAGATTCCATCTGGGAAGTCGAGTTGATACTACCG
This sequence comes from Phalaenopsis hybrid cultivar, assembly GCA_002079205.1. NCBI lineage: Eukaryota > Viridiplantae > Streptophyta > Magnoliopsida > Asparagales > Orchidaceae > Phalaenopsis > Phalaenopsis hybrid cultivar. The sequence goes on along the minus strand of JXCR01147573.1, from coordinate 707,374 downwards.
TTGCTACCACAGATTCTGTTTCTACTATTACTCCAAGGTCTCCAGGATGTCGATCGACTAAGTCATGTCTGGGTTCAAGGATACCAGCAGTTGTTGCTCATAAGAGTGCTCTAAAGGAGGAGAAGATAAAGAAGTCACCCAATACTTGGTGTCCACCGCGGGGAGCATGCCTCTCTTTGGTATACCGATGCCTCCATTGAGACCCTGCCTCAAGACATCATTAACAAAGAGGAAGGTATGGATACCCAAGGTTACCATACCAATATGGTTCAATGAGCCCGTAGGCTAAAAATGTGGAATGAAGCTGATGTCCGAAGTATCAGAGATCGTTGTAGCTATTGCTACCGAATTTGATGAGCAAGCGGAGGATGTTCATGAAAATCCTCTAGATCTTAAGATAATCTAATAAGCAATAATTAAAGATAAAGTTGAAATGCTCAAGGCTGAGATTTTTGAGTTAGCCAAAGAACATGGCGTAGCCATCAATGATGATGACGATTTATATTAAAATGATTATCTCGATTAAGATTTTATGGATATTCATGTCATTGAGACTAAAACTGCCATATCTGCATGTGATGTCCAACCTCTCATTGAAGGGAACACCGCAGATGATTTTCATAGGGATGTTTTCCTAAAAGATGAACAAATCAGCCAGATGGAAAAGATGGGAGGAGATGGCTGCCACCATGATTGCTATGACTACAGTTCATTGATGATCCTAGTCACGATAGTTAGTTTCTTCAGGAGTTAACCAGAAAGAAATAGTTCATATTACCGATGAAAGGAGAGAAATTGTCTCCGCCAATAAGATGATCAGCAAAAGAAGGATTCATTACCAAGTACCATACCAAAGAAAGATACTAAACAGTTGGTCGAACAACAAGTTTGAGAGGCCTTATCCCATACTAAGGGTGGTGCATTGATTTCAAGGGGTAGAACTTCCCCGGAGGAAGTTGATGTCGTACCCTACCCCATGGATTTTGTGACATCAAAATTTAAGACATTTGACGGGACCATAAATCATAGGTTGTATATAGCACATTTCTAAGCTAGTTGTGGAAACAACGAAGATAATGAAGCTTTGCTCTTCCGACAGTTTGTCAGCATCCTATCAGGACTTGCATTTTATTGGTATATCGAGCTACCCAATGGATCATTCAAGACATTTGCTAAGTTTGAACAATTGTTCATAAAAAGATTTGCTGGAGCACAGCAACATGATTCTATTGGAGATCTCATAGTGTAGATGCAAAGCCTAATGAGACCTTGGTGGATTACATCTTGAGGTGAAAAAACCTTAGTAAGAAATGTGAACTTCAACTACAAAAATAACATGTGATTCAGATTCTACTCAAAAGCATCAATGGGCTGGTAGCTTTCATGCTTAAGGGACTCACCATCAAGTCCTTTGAGAAGCTGCTAAGCAAAGCAAGTAATTTACAAGAGGAAGTTAAACACATGGATTCCCAAGAGAAGTCAAAAAAGATCAGCACAACCAGATTATTCAAAAACAAGTCAAACAGTGGCTACAGTTGATAAGTGAAAGAAGCCAATGAATATAAAAGCAAAGCATTCTCACCAAAATTCCCCAGCAATCACCATAGCATGCTTAGGAGTAACAAACATAGCACTAAGGTAAGTCTAGCCAATAGTCACACTACGGAGGACTGTACTGAGTAGAAGGTAGAGCAGGTCTGACTCTTTCAGAACAAAAGAAGAGGGCATATTCTTTCAAAGATGAGGATGTGTAAATGATGTTCAGAAACTTAATGAAGAAGCCCAAGTTAAGATTACTAGAACCGAATAGGTTGGAAGAAGTTGACAAGAAGAAGTATCCTAATTTTTGTCCCTAACACTAGATTTTGGGACATACAATAGAGGGTTGTTTTATTTTCAAGGACTTGCTCGAGAGGAATTTCAAAGAAGGATATAACAATCCTAAACAAATATTTAAAAGAACCTAAAAAAGGTTCAGTAAATATGATTTTGGCTGAGTCAATCACTCCGATAGATCCATATTCAAAAAAAGATGGATCGAGTATGTTTTAGAGTAAATAGTCTAAGAAGATACAAAATCAAATTCAGACTGCTTCAGTGCAAGTAGCCCTCTAGAATCTACAGCCTGTTTAGCCCAAGTTAGAAATCTCACTAGAGAAATCGCCGCAACTAAAAGAGAAAGAGAAGAATGATGTCATGAAAACTGAAAATGCGGGGGATATGATAAGGGCTGCCTTTGTTATATTGGTTGTCTCAGATTCGAAGAAGAAAATCTTTGAACCTCTAACCATGTATGGTTATCTTTTTGCCCCACCGGGGTACTATGAATATAATAATTATGATTTTGGCTACTTTTTAACTGTTTCTAGTGATAACATAACTGACTTTGCTTAATCTAACTCCAATCTCGATTCCCAAATCTATCCTCAAAATCATACATAAGTCTGATGAACCTATTAACAAGGATGAAGAAGATGTCGATAGCATCGATTACGATATCACCAAGAGTGAGGAGCCAATCCTTGAGTGCCACGGTGCACCGCTTCCTATCATTTTAGATCTCTTTGATGAATAAGAAGAGACACTAGAAATTTTGCCTACAACATCTTAGAAAGAATAAATCACATAAATAAATCTAAGGAGCAGAAAAGTTCTATCCTCGAGGTCAGCTCAAGTGGTTAAATGAAAGTAGATAGTCACTCGAGAAGAGCTAACTCCACTTCTGCCAGTTGAAGAGCCACATAATCAAGTAAATATTGGATGATTGTATAAAGTGTATTATAACATGTTAGCTCATCCTAGGAGGTTTCCATTACGATGCTCTAATCATGTCAAAGGAAAAGAGAGACTCTTTAGTTACAGACTTGATTGACCTAGAGATTTGCTTAGCTCAGTTGGCCAACACATCCTTGAATGAAGTTTGTTTGTTAAAGGAACATTCTAGGATAACCTTCACAGATGAAGACTTGTTTCTCAATACCACTGACCACGATCGACCGCTCTACGACTCTATTAATATTGGCATATTTGTATTTTTTAGAGTTTTGGTAAACCCGGGAGCATTACTCAACCTAACGAGTCTACGAACATTAGCATGTTTGGACATTGAGGCTCAAGAGCTTACAACCGATAAAATGATGTTAAGAGGACTTAATAAAAAGTGAGAAAGAGCCAATGGATCGATTACACTGTTAATGAAAGCAGGAGAACTAGTAACAATTACAAAATTCCCTATCATCGATGTAGAGACCTCTTTCAATGCATTACTTGGATGACCATGGATTTACGAGCATAATATGGTTCCATCGTCCCTACACTAATGTATCAAATATTTTAAAGAAGGGCAAGAACATTGCATCAAGGGAGATTTACAGCTATTTTCAGTTCATGAAGTAGGCATCCATGAAACGCCGCCTACTATGCACCTCAAAGAAAAATGTCTTTTCCCACAAAATTCTGACAAACAATGTGGAAGATTTTGAAGAATCGTAAAGATGAGTCCATTCAACTCTGCTTCAACGATCTACTGCCATTTCTTCATAATGAGCTAGCAGAGATTCTTTTAGCCCATACACCTGAGATCAAGGCCAGGGACGTAGATAAGGAAGAACTAACACGATCATTGAATGAACTAGGCCGACCATCAACATTGACATGGAAGAAATTTTTGATAAAGAAAGCTCTGAGGAAGAAATGTTGATCATAAAATAGAAGAAACCTCAGTACAAAATTTCCTTGGAAGATGTGGAGAAAGATGAATATGAGTCGATGTACGATTGGATCAACCACTATGTGAATTCCATGACCTCCCATACTCCAATCTACCATCAAAAGGTTGAGAGTTTAGATGTCAAGTAAAGTAAGTCTAAGTGTTATTTTGAGGTAGATCAAGTTTCACAGTGCTTCCCCTTCTACTAATTCTGAAAATCATGTAAATGTGTATGAGGATTTTAATGAATTAATGGAATTACTTTTGGTTACTTTTCTCCTTGTGTACAAAAGTTAAGTCAGCAGGGATATGTGCCAAAGAAATTGCCAAAAGATAAGCTACAAATTTTTTAGAAATTATGGAATGTTAAAAGTCAAACTCATAGCTCGAAAAAATGTCTCGGATTTGGTACTATAGGACCAATCGATGACTCACAATTTTGCATGGTTGTTACTACCAGATTGGAAGAGGATTGACTCAATGTAGAAGATGAATCTCAAGATTATTTGATATATGATGGCGCAGCAAAATCTGAAGAAGAAATTAAGTCAAGAGTGGATGAATTGAAAGAAGTCAACTTCAAGGCTAAGGAGCAGCCCCGACCTACCTTCATAAACTCTCTACTCAATGAAGAAGAGTCTACATAACTGATAAAGTTATTGTTAACATTTAAAGATTGCTTTGCTTGGAATTATGATGAAATGTCAGGCAGAAGTTGTAGTTCATAAGCTCAGGGTGGGCAAAGATATAACCCCAGTAAAAGAAGCTCCAAGAAGAATGCTCCTTGAGATAGAGCAACAAGCCATCACTGAGGTAAGGAAATTAATAGATGCTAACTTTCTAAGAGAATAGAAATACCCCACATTGTTAGCCAACATTGTGTCAGTTAAGAAGAAAAACGGACAAATTCGTGCTTGTGTCGATTTCAGGGATTTACACAAAGCTTGTCCAAAAGATGAGTTTCTACTACCGATATGAGAATTGATGGTGGACATCACATCGACACATGAGATTTTCTCTTTCATGGATGGATTGTTAGAATGCAACCAAATTAAGATAGCTCTAGAGGATGCGATAATTACAGCCTTCAAGACACCGATTGGGATCTTTTGCTACACAGTGATGTCATTTAGGTTAAAGAATGTCAAAGCAACATATAAACAAGAAATGATGAAGATCATTAACAATCTCATTCACAACAAAGTGGAATGTTACGAGGATGATTTGGTCATCAAAAGAAAATAAAAAATAGACTATTTGTAAAATTTGAGAATGATTACGACAATATATCAAAAGATGAATCACTTAAAGTGTGCCTTTGGCATCACCTCCGAGAAATTTTTAGGATTCTTTGTTCATCATCGGGGAATCGTGATTGACCCGGATAAGATTAAAGCTATCTTGGAAATGCCTCCTCCCAAAACCTTGAAACAACTATGCTTTTTCTAAGGAAAATTAACAAATCTGAGATGCTTTATTTCTAATCTCTCACGTAGGTGTATGTTCTTCTTGGCATTAATTAAAAAGGATGTCAAATTTGTTTAGGAAGAGAAATGACAACGGGCCTTTGAGGATGTTATGTGATACTAAATGGCACCTCCTATTTTGATAGACCCTATCCTGGGAAAATCATTCATACTTTATACTACGGCCTTAAACGAATCTCTTGGAGCCAAGTTAGCTCAGGTTAATGAAGAGGGTAAGGAAAATATCCTCTATTATTTGAGTCTCCATCTAGTACCAACGGAGATAAAGCATTTGCCTATTTAGAAGCATTGTCTAGCTTTAATTTTTGCCGCCTAAAAGCTTAGCCTTTATATGCTTTCTCATAAGATTACACTTATTTTGAAAAATCCATTATAATATTTGATGACCCGACCAACACTTTCAGGACGTTTAGCAAGGTGGTCGATAATTTTATTGCAATTTGATATAACTTTTAATTCTTTCTAGGCTATCAAGGGATAGATTTTAGTAGTTTTTTGCACAGCGCACCCATTTCCAACTGGGTCTCCTCTCAATGATGAATTATTAAATGAACAGATACTACAAATAGAACCGTTCAGTGCCACACAATGGGAAATGTATTTCAATGGAGCTTCATTAGCCAGAAAGGAGAAAGGATCAAAGGTAGTTATACTAGGCAAAACATGATTTGGTCTGATTTTCATCACGATAGATAAGGGTATGTTGAGATTCTCCTACCACCTGATAGAGCCATGTACAAATAATGAAGCTGAATATGAATCAATGATCACCAGGTTGGAGTTTATAATGTAGATGGATATAACAGATATTGCCATCTATGTTGTTGTCCTTGGGGAGTTCAGAGGATCCGTTGAGATTCTGCTACCAATGAGTTCAGTACTAATTTTAAAAGGAAATGGAGCAGACTTAGCAAAGCACTGCATTCCAGGAGTATAACATTGTAGAGTGTATGTGACATTCAAAAAAATTGATGACAGTAAAGTACCGTATAGGTTCCAACTAGATCCAGAGTTAGAGGAGCTACGCCTGTACGAGTTATGAGATGGTTGCACCTCTAAGTACACGTAAAAATAATTCTTATCCTGGAGTGTGGCTTAGTAGGTCAGCTTGATAAGGAGCTCACCCAACAGAGGATGAACAGACAGTCAGTGGACACTTTTGTACTGCGTCATGATGTAACAACTATGATGTGAAATGCTTCAGATGTCTCCAATATATGATATGTACTCAGCATATGACATCTCAAATATATTCAACATGTTTTCTCTTTTGATGCTTTAGCAGGTATTGAGTTTGTAACACCCGTCTGAAGTAGATCAATGAAACTTCTTTTAAGTTTCAAAATGTTTGTCAAACTGCCCTTTTTGTGTGATTGATAAAGTGTCGTGGAACCATACATTGGTTCTGAATTATAATGAATGAAGAACAATATAACGGAAGTCTGATATTAAAATTTCAACTATTATTTGAAAATCAACCAATGAAAATTAAATTTTTAAAATGTACATTTATAATTAAATTTTGATAAAGACAACAAGAAAAAAATGATAGGTTTGTTGAGTTTGTTTATCTCGAGTTTGAAGTTTTTTACTCTCTGCTTTCACAGCATGACTATCCATGTCTATACTAATTTCTTCACATCCCAATGGAGATTCACACTCTTCACAAAATTTTACAAATTTTCCTCACTAATGTCAATCTTCACATGTCACATATTTATGAGCTTAACATCACAATTTCTCTACACTATTTTCATGTTGTTCTCTAGGTTAGTACCGAGATTCCGATTCCCTCTCACTAGCTCTTGGTTTGGATGTGAATCATAGAGCATTCCTTCCGAATGTGACACAAATCTTTGAGATAGGTTTAAGACTACCTTAAATGGAGTAAGGCATCCTATTCTCATCCTTCAAGATCTATTTAAGACCACCTTAAATAGAGTAAGGCATCTGATTCTCTACCCAATTTCTTTGAGAAAGGTTTAAGACCACCTTAAATGGAGTAAGCCATCTTATTCTCATCTTTCAAGATCGCTTTAAGACCACCTTAAATGGAGTAAGGCATCTGATTCTCTACCTAAATCTTTGAGATAGGTTTTAGACCACCTTAAATGGAGTAAGACATCCTATTCTCATTCTTCGAGATTGGTTTAAGACCACCTTAAATGGAATAAGGTATCTGATTCTCTACCCAAATCTTTGAGATAGGTTTATGAACACCTTAAATGGTGTTAGGCATCTTATTCTCATCCCTTGAGATTAGTTTAAGACCACCTTAAATGGAGTAAGGCATCTGATTCACTACCCAAATCTTTGAGATAAATTTAAGACCACTGTTGACCTCAATTTTGGTTGAGGTTTAGTTTTCCCTTTTTAGTTTCCTATGGTATAGCCATAGATTTTTCCTGATGACTTATCCTAGAAAACTAGAAAAGGAACCCACACCCTTAGAAACTCTAAACTCTTTCTTGCTCAACTTGAAGTTCCACATATTGGTCTTAACCTCTAGCACTTATTAGGTGGGGTAAGTATTGGGGATCTCAAGGAGAGTCCCCATAAGACTACTTAACCTTAGGTCTGACCCTGGGTGTTGTTCTAGAACTAGTTCACTCATTTACACTCACTATCACCTCTATTCACTTGCAACCCTAAACCCAAAATTATTGACTTTGATCCCTTGATTTTTTAGGAGACTCATGTACGTGGTCCCCTAGACCCACTAGCCCTAAGCTAGGGTTTAGCTAAGGCCAGTACATAGAGAATTCAAATAGGGATTTCATTGGTCCACAACTCATATATGGTAGTTAGCACCCCAATTCTACCAAAATATCTAACTTGGTCTTTTGCCCCTAAATCTACCCAAATTACCTAAACAATTCCAAACCCTAAATTTGACCAAAATTCCCAATTTCACCCAAAATATCCAAATTTGTTGAAAAATTAGTTAAAACCATTTCAAAACAACCAAATTGCCCAAAGCCACCAAAAATTGCAAAAATTTACCAAAATACCCTCAAATTTGCCAAAATTAAAAAAAAACTAGTGGCCCAAATGTACCAAAACATCCATACTCACTTCAAATGTCTCTAAAACCAATTTGGACTCTTTAATTGAACCCAATTTGACCAATTGATCATTTTGACCAAAACCCCTAGATTGTCTTTAAAAGACCAATTTCCCCAAGTTCACCTCAAATGTCCATCAATTTGGCCCCAATCATTTCCAATTTCAATTCTAAGCCCAAATTCATCTTTAATATGATCAATCCAAACCAAATCTAAGCCTAATTGACCCATGATTTGAGCTAAATTTTGATCCAAGTCAAACCCTTAAATTTGACCATATTACTTAACCCCACCAAATTGAACCCCATAGCCTACTCAATTTTCCCCAATTTAAATCCTAAACTCTTCATAACAATCTTACACATCAAATTGGACCTTTAATTAGCCTTGGACAAGCCTCAATTTCACTCAATTTTAACTCTAGTCCAAAATCCCCAAATTTGCCCCAAATTGGTTGTCTCCAAATGTCACCTAATTGAATACCCAAACCCCAAAATTGACACCCAATTGATGTTTAGAACTCTTCATGATATTCCTATAGACCATTTTCAACCATCAATTTGGGCTTAGCCCAACCTTAGCCCAACCTAAACCATGTCTAAGCCAAAACCCTCAAGTTGACCAAATGCCCAAAATCCTCCAAATCGAACCTCTAAACCAATTCAAACTCACTCCAAACCTTTTCCAAACTTCTTTTGACAATCATCTACACATTATTAATCAATCAATTTAGCTCAATGTCATCTCTAGCCTAACCCAAACCAAACTTCTAGCCATTTTGACCCAAATTGAACCCCTTCACTTAGTCATGCTAAAGTCGCCAAATTAAGGTCTCAACAGCCACTATGCACACCCTATTGACCAGACTAAACCACCTTAAAGCACTCAAGTGAGCTATGGACCAAGAGTCCCTTAATTTAATTGTACTTATCCCATTTTTGGGTGTTAACCAAGAAATCTCCTCCATCATCACTTGTCATTGAGAGTTAACCATAATTAACCCTCCTCCCCGGCTCACCTGACCCTTTGGCCACCACTCCTAGCCCTTTTGGTTGGCTTAGTGGCCGAAAAACCCTAAAATTGAGAGCCACACTCCTTAAATCAAAAGAATCTATCCAAGCTACCTAACTCTGATTGGCCCTTAGCACTTTGAAGCCCTCCAACTTAGCTCCACATTGCACTCAATTTGAAGCCCTGGCAGCCACTCTAAGCCATACTATTTAAACCCGTCCTCCATGGCCAAAGAAGTGGACAATCAAATTCTTTGGGGAAACTCTGTCAAATTGCTCCCAATGCTCCTCCAAGACTCCCTAAGCTCATTGCAGCCATCCCTTGGCCATTTCACCCATCACCTGAGCGCAATTTTTGAACTCAACATGAGGACAAATTTCGGTCATCCTCCAAACTCCCCCAAACCTCAAATTTAATTTCTCTTGAACTTCCCCAAAGCAAGAGAGAAGATCCTCATCAAAATCCCCCTCTTTTGAGCTCTTCAAGCCACTCCTAGACCAAAGCCTCACCCATTTTCATTGAACTTTTACTTGTAGCTTACACCTAAGGAAACCAACACATCCAGGAGGTTTGTTGGACTCCATTAAAGCTTTCACAAGCATCTTATTGAGCCCTCCCCTCCCAGATAAAGGTATTGGCCACTAACCTTAATTTTGAGCTCGTTGTTCATCAAATGTGAAGTGAAGTTTGATCTCATAGCATTGTAATCATATATATGTGCTCTCCTCGACTAGATGAAGGTGTGGGAACAAAGACCATGTGATTTAGTTGTGTACCAAGTGAGATCTTAGGTCTATAAGTTGGACGGCACATGAGATCTCGCTANACAATAACCAGGCATCAAAAAGACTATCTAGCACCCTAAGTCCTAGCCTAGCACACCATCTAACGAAAAGTGCATTAACCTAGTATCTAAGTGTGGGGTAAGTTTTGGTATGGTATGAATTTGACGGGGTCACTTCACTGGCCCCATCCTAAAGATCCAAAAATAAATCTAAAGAGTGTCACAAAAGAGAATGACACTAGTTAGATTCATTGGATTCTTAGCACAGTCATACTCATTTCAGTCCCGATGATTTAGCTCGCATTGCTCATTGGGATTGACCTAGCGAGCAATGCTCGTTAAGGCATCGCGACCAACACGGGAGTCACTCTCCTAACCGGTCCGGCTCGCTATCCATGCAAATATGCAAATGCAAATGCTAATGGAGGCAAATTAAACATAGAAGTGGTGATAAAGAGTATACCATGAAGGCAGTAACTCGTAGAAGTGGGCATACCATAGCAGTAGTAGCCCCAAAAAGATAGGCATGTCGTGGTGGCAGCGGCCTTAGGAGGTATGCCGATAAGGCAGTAAAACAAAGGTGGACACCATGGTGGTAGTGGCTCTAAGAAGATGGGTATGTCGTAGCGGCAGGGGCCCAAAAAGAGGGTATGTCGGCGAGGCAGTGACCCGGAGGTAGGCATGTCGTAGCGGCAGGGGCCCAAAAAGAGCGTATACCGGCGAGGCAGTGACCCGGAAGTAGGNTTTAAATAAATAATAGTTCTTTAAAAATTCATAACCTTTCATAGAAAAAACATAAAAATAAAATAAAAATACCCACTTGCTCAATGAACAAAGAGAATAATGTGGACTAAAAATAAAAGATATTTTCTTATGCCCTGATTTTTAATGAATTAAATACNTTTAAATAAATAATAGTTCTTTAAAAATTCATAACCTTTCATAGAAAAAACATAAAAATAAAATAAAAATACTCACTTATTCAATGAACAAAGAGAATAATGTGGACTAAAAATAAAAGATATTTCCTTATGCCCTGATTTTTAATGAATTAAATATCCCTGGAGTATTTTAATTCATTATGATAAAACATTACTCACTATGGCTTGAAATTTTGAGGGTTTGTTTCTCATAACAAAGACTATGTCTTCTGATTTTTCTTAGGTCAAAGGGAATCTCTATGCTTCTAACCCTAATTTTCAATCTAGGGTCACCATTTTGGCCTATTTTAATTATATAAATCAAAATATCATTTAAAAAATTATGGAAATAATTTTAGTAGATTCCCTATGGTCAAAGAAGTCTAAGAAAAATATCATGATTTCTTGAATTATCTTGTAAATTTTTATATTTAATTAAATAANTTTTAGTAGATTCCCTATGGTCAAAGAAGTCTAAGAAAAATATCATGATTTCTTGAATTATCTTGTAAATTTCTATATTTAATGAAATGTAGATATCTTGTGTTAATTTATGTAAATTATATACTTATCAAAAATTTACAAAATCAATGCCACATTGTTCACGGACATTGACGGAGAGCCATCGGATCGAGCGTATATTATATGGATGGACGAGATCAAGCTGGATGGAGTCTCCGTGCATGAATAGTAGGATGCATGGTTACCAAGTCAGATGGCAGTGCCGAACCAAGAGATAACAGGTGGCAATTCGGGAAGGATGAGGATGACGCAGCGCATGACTAGGATGAATAGAAAATTGGGATTTTCTTGATTTAAATAAATAATAGTTCTTTAAAAATTCATAACCTTTCATAGAAAAAACATAAAAATAAAATAAAAATACCCACTTGCTCAATGAACAAAGAGAATAATGTGGACTAAAAATAAAAGATATTTTCTTATGCCCTGATTTTTAATGAATTAAATACCCCTGGAGTATTTTAATTCATTATGATAAAACATTACTCACTATGGCTTGAAATTTTGAGGGTTTGTTTCTCATAACAAAGATTATGTCTTCTGATTTTTCTTAGGTCAAAGGGCATCTCTATGCTTCTAACCCTAATTTTCAATCTAGGGTCACCATTTTGGCCTATTTTAATTATATAAATCAAAATATAATTTTAAAAATTATGGAAATAATTTTAGTAGATTCCCTATGGTCAAAGAAGTCTAAGAAAAATATCATGATTTCTTGAATTATCTTGTAAATTTTTATATTTAATTAAATAAAGATATCTTGTGTTAATTTATGTAAATTATATACTTATCAAAAATTTACAAAATCAATGCCACATTGTTCATAAAAAATAATGATTATCCACTGTAAAAATTTGAAATTTATTTGATTAGGTTTGAGTATTAAAGTTGATTTTCTAAGAAACGTTGTATTTTTGTACAAAAATAATTATATTAAATTTAATACACTTGGGAAAATTATGAAAAGTAGTTTTTTAAGTTCCTTGGGATCAGAGGCACTTGAGAAATATAAAATTTTTTTTTAGAAAATACATAATTTTTTATCCTTATTTTGAATTTAAAAATAATTAAAATTTCAAAAATATCAAAATATTTCAAAATATGCCTAATTGTTTTTTTATCACTTGGGACTCATTAAAATATTTTTCCTGATTTTTCTAAGTTAAAAATAAATCTTAAAAGCTTAAAAGCGAATTTTCCTTATTTTCCCATTAAAATAATTATAATAAATGAATTAAAAATCATAAAATTACAAAATTTGATTCTGTGAGGTTTCTGAACTCGGAGAAGTCTAATAAAAATATATAAAAAATAATTTTTGTAATTAAGATATTATTTTCTGTTTAATTAAATCACTGAAGCTTCTTAAAAATAAAATAATAATAATAATAATTTAATTCAAAAATTCATGAAATTTTGCTTAAATGTTTCTCTGACATAAGGAAACCTCTAATAATTTGCTTATAAATAAAAACTTTATTTTGGAAAGATAAATAAATCAATTTTTTGAAAATCCTATTTTCTAACTTTAATTAAATATTTAAATTAAATGAAATTTTTAGAAGCCCCCATATTCTCCTCTAATATTGTAATTACCTCATGAACATGACAATCTATATACTCAAAGTCATTTAAGTTATGTTTAATGAGTTATGAGGTGAAGCACCTCAAGGGCAAAATAATCTGTTTTTTCTCTCTTGGTTCTTTTTAGATCTCGGAGTCGCCAGCTTGCCTTTTTGTATGTCGTCGTATAATTTCCCTATTCGAGTAAATCTTTCTCTCGAGCCAAATGAATGATTCAAAGATGAGAGGAATTGAATAGTGAACTAACGTACTACAACAAATAGGCAAACAAATCAAAAAAAGAAAAGAGACGGAAGGCTTATATAAAGATAATCCTCGTGTGATGTGCCGAGAGTGTACATCCAAACAAAATCGGATTGAAGTACCTCGAAAAAAACATCCATGAGTAAAATCTCTATATGAACTACCCGTAACCAGAGAACCAAAAAGAACAATTTTTGTTCTGGGGTCAAAAGTCTCCCAGAGGAACGTATTCCTACTGGTTAATTACATCTCGGGGGATACCCAAGAAGACTCTCGATGTAAAGAGTTTCGCTTTATCATTATGAACATGGGGTATAGGTTATAAAAAAGTGATTATTTTGTATGGAATAGTCTCGATGCTTTGAAGCTCTCGCTGCATCATCGGGCGGAATGTGAATCTCTCGCGCCAAATGGATAGCGGCTTCTCAACTCACGAAGCCTACGAATAACCATAAATCACTTCAACAGGGGTATCTCGATACGTCATAGCACATCCGGACCGTAAGGGCAGAGGACAAATCATCGTATCCCGAACAGGAGACAGCTTATCGGCATCGGGCCGTCAAAGTGACACCAACGAAGTCAAAGGAGCAGAAATGGCTCAACAGGGGTAGTCAAAAGGCAAGGAAAAGTAATCCTAGGAAGTAGAGGTAGTCAGGTCGGGGTACCACAGACTCGTCGTCCCAAACCACTAGGACTCTAAGTCTACCTGGTCGTGAAGGTAGTCGACCCAACACAACCTGAGATCCCTGGTGAGCAATCCGTGAATTGCATCATCCACGAGAACCTCGATAGCCCTAAGGTCAAAGGAAGGAAACTCTATCCTATGACTATAAACTGGAGCTCTAAGAGGTGAGACTTATACCTGCCGAAATGGCAAGGATGCCTCCAGAAAGAAGAGAAAGCGGAGGTTCAGCTACAAAGCTGTAAACACTCCAACAAAAGGACTTACACCTCGTCTGGGTCAGTGAGCCTAACACCTTATGCGCACTAGACAACCACCTATATGAACGTATGTGGGTCAGTCAGGTTGGAAAAGTACGGGGACTCCTCCTCGGGATATGCAAACACGAATGCAATTATCTAGAATCATCCTATTATGGAGGCCCTATTAAATATGTAGAAAGTAAATATTGTAGTTTTTAGAGCTTGAATTTTTTTAATCCTAATTTTTAATTATCTTGAATATTTTATTTAGGATTTTGTAGAAAATTACAATTTTAGAATCCTTAATGTTAATTATCTTGAAGATTTTATTTAGGATTTTGTAGAAAATTACAATTTTAGGGTCCTTAATGAGCCTATGTTGTATCGTGAAATCCCAGATAAAACACAGAAAGAAAACAAGAAAAACACATGCAAGTGCAGACATGCAACATGATACAAAAATAAAGCAAAATAAATCAAACTAAAATAATAAACAGGCCGGTGCAGCTGGGTCGGCAACATATCCCAGAAAAAAAAAGGGCGGCCGGACTCCGCACATACATGCCCGGTCCTAATTTTATACATCAATATGAAATGCAGAATCAAGATACGGGGCACGAGCATCTGCTCCTGGTCCCCTCCATGTGGTTCCCATGCTAACGTCTCGGAACCCGTGCCCGTATCTTATTTCTACTAAAAGACTCTCCTAGACGCTAAAAAAATACATCAAGAAAAGAAAAAGACTCAATCCTGCATGAAAACAAGTGTCAGCAGGAAAACTCATACGCACATAACGTATCATCAGTCATGCCTTAAAAGTGGGGGGAGTTAATAGCACCTACAAGCAAAAGGGTCAGAAATCATTACTTGCTCCCCCATAGCGGGACCTGTGTGTGTGTATGAAAATAGGCATGGCTCCCTGCAAAAGAACGCCCTAACACACTACCACACATATGCAACATGCAGACACACCACAAGCATAATGCAAAAGAAAGATACCTGGCTAGGGCAACCAATCCAACAGAGAACAATAACCAGGCATCAAAAAGACTATCTAGCACCCTAAGTCCTAGCCTAGCACACCATCTAACGAAAAGTGCATTAACCTAGTATCTAAGTGTGGGGTAAGTTTTGGTATGGTATGAATTTGACGGGGTCACTTCACTGGCCCCATCCTAAAGATCCAAAAATAAATCTAAAGAGTGTCACAAAAGAGAATGACACTAGTTAGATTCATTGGATTCTTAGCACAGTCATACTCATTTCAGTCCCGATGATTTAGCTCGCATTGCTCATTGGGATTGACCTAGCGAGCAATGCTCGTTAAGGCATCGCGACCAACACGGGAGTCACTCTCCTAACCGGTCCGGCTCGCTATCCATGCAAATATGCAAATGCAAATGCTAATGGAGGCAAATTAAACATAGAAGTGGTGATAAAGAGTATACCATGAAGGCAGTAACTCGTAGAAGTGGGCATACCATAGCAGTAGTAGCCCCAAAAAGATAGGCATGTCGTGGTGGCAGCGGCCTTAGGAGGTATGCCGATAAGGCAGTAAAACAAAGGTGGACACCATGGTGGTAGTGGCTCTAAGAAGATGGGTATGTCGTAGCGGCAGGGGCCCAAAAAGAGGGTATGTCGGCGAGGCAGTGACCCGGAGGTAGGCATGTCGTAGCGGCAGGGGCCCAAAAAGAGCGTATACCGGCGAGGCAGTGACCCGGAAGTAGGCATGCCGTAGCGGCAGAGGCCCGAAAAGAGGGTATGTCGGCAAGACAGTGACCCGGAAGAATGCAACTCAAGTAGACAATATCTATCATGATCATGCAAACATATAGATACAAGGCAAGATGCAATAATATATTCATGCATATGCGCTACAACATACAAAAATATACATGCAAGACAATATGGTGGTGCAAGAATTGGTCGACTGGGTCGAGTAATCCAACCTAACTAAAGTGTTGTATCCACCGAATCAAGGGAGCCAATTGAAATGAAATGAAGTGCTCATCGGGCCAGGGCGGCCAGACGAAGTGAAGTAACATGCTCGTCGGGCAAAGGTGGCAGGACGAGGTGAAGTGTAATGCTCGTCGAGCCGTGACGGCAGGACGAGGTGAAGCGTAATGCTCGTCGGGCCGGGGCGGCTAGACCGAGCGAAGTGAAATGCTCGTCGGGCTGGAGTGATTGAACGAAGCAAAGTTAGGTGCTTGTCAAGCCGGGACAACCGAACGAAGGGAAGGGAGGTGCATGTCGGGCCAGAGCGGCCGATCGGAGCAAAGTGTAATGCTCGTCGGGTCGTGACGACATGATGAGATGAAGTGTAATGCTCGTCGGGCCAGTGCGGCCGATCGGAGCAAAGAGAAATGCTTGTTGGGTCGGGACGACCAAATGAAGCGAAGTGAGGTGCTCGTCGGGCCGGGACAATAGGACGAGGTGAAGTGTAATGCTCGTCGGGCCGGGAAGGCGAGACTGAGCGAAGTGAGGTGATCGTCGGGCCAGGGAGAATGAACGAAGCGAAGTGTTTTGCTCGTCGGGCCAGGGCGGTCGAACGGAGCAAAGTGAGGTAAGGTGACATGCAAAATGCAACATGCAAACATAAACATGTGATAGGGAGTCATTCTCGTGCTAACGACCTTACCAGGGAACCTAGGGTCAATATATAAAAAGATGGTAATTGTTGCATTTGCTTTGGTGAGGCAAGTAGGGGAACTTTTCCCTGGATCTCCAAAGGGGAAAGTTCTCTATCTCATCATGAAACAGGCTAGTGACAACACTCTTCCCGATTTCACGACGCCTCCGAGCTTTGCAAGATGAGCTAATGACTCACATTTTCTCATTTTGCAAAGATCTGTCTTTCGATCTTTCTAAAAGATCGGGACTACCAAAGAAAGGGGGAGCGAAGGGAACTCCAACCTCTAGGATTTTTGTGCTACGACTAATAGTAAAATATGATTCACTCAGCTATCGTAGAAAAATTAATTGCGCGAGGGGATCCTATCTTATAAATCACCTCTAGGAAAACAATCGATCCATCACATAGGTGTGTCGCCGCGCCGACTTACGCCGGCACACACACCCCGTGTGGGCGATCGAACCCACACGCCTATCACACTTACAACCTAAGGCCGGCTAGGAAATAAAATGCGAAGGGGAAGAAAGGTTATACCTTCGCGTGTCTGCACGAAGCCTAAATAAGTCCGGCCGAAACTTACAGGTAAAATGAGAGTCTTTCGCACCCTCGAAAGATGTTGAAGTTTGTTGTCCGGCGAGGTGACGAATGCTAATTTATCGACGTTGCTGAAAGCGGAGGAAATGTTGGAGAAAGCCCCAAAAAAAATTTGAAGTCTTTCTTCACTGTTTTGGTCCGGCGAAAAATACGACACCGGCAAGGCAGAAGCCGGCGAGATGAAGAAAAACCGTCGAGGTTTGCGGGTTTTGGGCGAGAAAAAGAAGAAAAAGAAAAAGAAGAAATAGAAGAAGAAGGAANATAGGAGAAGAAGAAATGGAAAAAGAAGAAGAAGATGAAATATGATAGGAAGAAATAGAAGAAGAATAAGAATAAGAAGAGGAAATAGGAGAAGAAGAAATGGAAGAAGAAGAAGAAGAAGAAGGAGAAGGAGGACAATCGATGACCGGCGCCGGTGACGAAGGAGAGGAGCGGGACGATCGCGAAAGAGGAGAAGGATCGGAGGAGGAGCAAGATTCGCGAATCCGGCTGAGAGTGTCGCGAATGGGAGCTTTTGGAGAGGGAAAGAGACGCGATCTTGGGGGANTAAGAGTAAGAAGAGGAAATAGGATAGGAAGAAATAGAAGAAGAAGAAGAAGAGGAAATAGGAGAAGAAGAAATGGAAGAAGAAGAAAAAGATGAAATATGATAGGAAGAAATAGAAGAAGAATAAGAAGAGGAAATAGGAGAAGAAGAAATGAAAGAAGAAGAAGAAGGAGAAGGAGGAGAATCGGTGACCGGCGCCGGTGACGAAGGAGAGGAGCGGGACGATCGCGAAAGAAGAGAAGGATCGGAGGAGGAGCAAGATTCGCGAATCGGGCTGAGAGTGTCGCGAATGGGAGCTTTTGGAGAGGAAAGAGACGCGATCTTGGGGGAAGAGAGACGTTGCTTCTCTGCCATTTTTTTACCGTTTCTTTTTTTTTTTGAAGAGAGAATAGAGAGAGGGAGGAGAGAAGAGAGGGAAATGAAAATTTCATTTCCCTCTTTTAGAGAGTTACGACTATATATATATATATATATAATATTATTATTATAATATAATAATAATAATTATTATTCAATCAACCTCTCTCCGTGCATTTTCGCCGAACACGT
>JXCR01147573.1:659973-688777 GCA_002079205.1 Phalaenopsis hybrid cultivar | reverse complement strand
ATTATTATTATTCAATTAACCTCTCTCCGTACATTTTCGCCGAACACGTCATCGCGATAAAATGAAAGTGTCCCTTAGGTAAAATTGATGTTCTGGACGCACCGGTGTGGTCCGTTTGGTCGTCCGGAGTTGTTCGGACCACTTTTTAGACTATCGTGTCAAAAAAAAAATGATAATATGCATATTTTAAGCCCGTACGCGAAATCGTGGTGCAACGAGTGCCTTTTCCAAGTGGAATCGACGTTCCAAACTCACTCGTGTTGTCCATTTCGTCGTTTGGGGCCATATGAATAAGCTTGCAGGTGCTCAGGTCAATTTGAGCCAAATTTGTGCATGACGCGATAATTAATTTTCGTCGATCACAGGTGGACACCCTACACCTACGATATTCAACAATTGATGCCAACAGGGATGTTCATGACAACTTAGAAATGCTTTCTTGTGTTATAAAAAAGTTCTAAGTGAAATTCAAATACGTGTTGGTGCAATCCGCATTCATCTTATCTTTGAGAAGAATTTGACTATCCCGTCTTTTTAATTTTGCTATCATGTATGATACTGCATCAACTATCAATCGTTGATTGATGGTATTGTTTGTTGGTCGTTTAAGTTAATAAGCTGATAGACTTCACATTGATATGTTTTTTTTTATGATGAAAGGACTTTCTACGTTAGCTTCAAAATTTTCAACAATACTTCGATACTAAGTTATTAGTCTTCTCAATAACAATAATACTTTTCTCTATCTGGGATGTCTGAGGATGCATTATATGATAGAAGGTTGTAGTCATTTTTGCGTAATAAATTTCTATATTTTTTTATTGAATTTATAGTCTAATTTAATCTACCATTGAATTTTTTCGTTCACAGATGTGCATTTTGCTTTTCATTGAGGTTGTGTTGGATGACTATTCGAAGCGATGCCAACTTACCTTGAGTAAGTCTTCATCGATTTAAAACCATGGCATAATAATTAAGGTTGGTTAGTGTAATACATAGTTTGGTATGCTCATAGAACTTGCATTATTTTTATCTGCCATTCTCTTTCATTCTTAGTGAGGATGTTCTTGTGTTGTTTGATAAATATCTTATTGAAAGCTTCTACTAAGTTGTTTACCCTTAGATTGTAAATTGATGAGTATACCTAATCGATTTTATATAAATCAATGAATTTGTATATCTTTTTACTTTTGAGTGGTTTGATTGTGGCATGCGAAATATATTAGTTTGGTAGTTCAAAAAATCACCGGGGTGCTTAATTCATAAATATCAATGTCTTAGTTACTCTACATGTAATTATTCCAATAATTATTTGAAAGATTAGTTGAGCATAATTAAATAATTTTTTTTAATTTTATTTTTTTATTATGATAAACTCAACATCGAATTATAGGAGTCTTGAAGGTGTAACAATGTTGAAAGCAAGCAAGTGAACAAAGTGAGTACTCTTATTTCTATTTTACAACAATATTATTGATTTCTTAAAATCAATGTGTTAAATGGATTCTTGCTTAGATTGATACTGCAAATTGCTCATGATTTATCTACTCTGTAGATTTTTTTTAGTCATATTTGATGTGTATGTTACAAATTTTTAACTTTTAAATTTATTATATAGACTAGGTAAAATAGAAATATGTAGAATGATTTGTGGAATTTGAATAAAATGATCTATGTAATATGTTTGTATGTCCATGATTTATTGACGGAATTCACTCTCTAATGATAATAGTTGGGGATGTGAAGGTACCCGTGTATGTAAAATTTAAAAATACTATTGTTATTGACGTATTTTAATTAGTAAAACTTAGATTGTGCTCATGTGATGGATGTAAATGAAAATATATAAATAAGATGATATATTATGCGATAAAACGTTACGATCCTTCTTGAATTCACATTGAATAGTAAATTGTTATTTATTTTTATACTCATTTATTTTGTTTGACTATCATGCATATTATTATTATTATTTTTGTTATGTTGTTATTTTATGAATATGAGAGTCCATTGAGTTTGTTGAGAATTCACCATAATAAATTAACATTTTCAAGTTTAAGTTTTTGACTAGATGATAAGTGATATAAGATAAATATTTTGTAGAAGACACAACCAAGTTAGAGGAATGTAATTATAATCATAATTGCTTTACTTTTATTTTTTATTCGTTTGTGGTCCTTTTGATTTATTTAGATTATAAATTATTAATGATAGAATATAAAATTACATTTAATTTTTGTTGTATGACCGTCTGTTCACTTCAAAAATTCTAAACTTTCGGGCTAGGTTGTGACAAAATTCTTGAAGCTTTCCGCAATTGGGTTAGGTCGCATGATCTGCGTATGGGGAATTTCCTAGCAATCATACAACAACAACAACAAAGCCTCAATACCACTACGTGGGGTCGACTACATGAATCCTTTTTCTCCATTGTGTTCTATTTTGTGTCATATTTTCATTTAGTTCTAATAAATTAAGATAATTTTTTATACATTAAGCTAAAGTTTTCCTAGGTTTACCTCTGTCTTTCTTAACATAAGTCAAATCTAAAACATCTACTCTCCTAATCAGATCATCAGATGGTCAACTTTTAATGTGACCAAACCATATAAGACGGCTCTCTCTAATTTTGTTTGTCACTAAAGCTACACTAACCCTCACTAATTCGCATTTTGTCTCTAAGTGTAAAGCCACTCATCCACCTAATCATTCTCATCTCGACAACACTTAACTTAGTATTATGTTTCTCTTTTAAAGACCAACATTTAGCGCCATAGAGCATTGCAGGTCTCACCACCATCTTATAAAATTTTCCTTTCAGTCTAAGAGGTACTTTTCTATCACGCAAAAGGCCGGAAACATTCATCCACTTCAACAAACTAACTTGAATTCTACCATTAACATCACCATCTATATCATCATTGCTTTCAACAACAAACTCGAGATATCTAAATTCTTCACATCTTTTAATAATTTGATCACCAAAAGTTACACTTATGTCACTAGAGCTAATACTACTAGAATTACATTCCATGTATTCAATTTTAGTTCTACTCAAATGAAGGCCTTTAGACTCCAATGTAAACCTCCATAATTCA
This sequence comes from Phalaenopsis hybrid cultivar, assembly GCA_002079205.1. Taxonomy (NCBI): domain Eukaryota; kingdom Viridiplantae; phylum Streptophyta; class Magnoliopsida; order Asparagales; family Orchidaceae; genus Phalaenopsis; species Phalaenopsis hybrid cultivar. The sequence goes on along the minus strand of JXCR01147573.1, from coordinate 685,679 downwards.
AATTTTTTATGTGCTTTTTCTCTCATCTTATCCGCAAGAAGGATATCATCAGCAAAAAACATACACCAAGGTACATCCTCTTGTAAATGTCCAGTAAGACCATCCATAACTAAAGCAAAAAGATATGGTCTTAAAGCCAATCCCTGATGCAATCCAATAGAATTAGGAAAATAATTGGTCAATCCTCCTTCAACTTAAACACAAGTAACAACTCTAGTATACATAACTTTAATGATTTGAAGATAAGTCATATCAAACCCTTTTTTCTCAAGAACTCTCCAAATGATATTTCTTGGAACCTTATCGTAAGCTTTTTATAAATCAATAAAAATCAAATGTAAATCCTCCTTATTATCTTTTAATTTCTCCATCAAACCTCTCAATAAATGTATAGCTTCCATAGTAGACCTGCCCAACATAAATCCAAATTGATTATGAGAAATCTTTGTAATACGTCTTAACCTATGTTCAGTTAATCTTTCTTATAATTTTAAAGTATGACACATCAACTTAATTTCTCTACGGTTTTCACACTCTATTGCATCCCCTTTACGCTTAAAAATAGGGACCAAAATACTTTTTATTCACTCCTCAGACATCTTTTTAGTTTTTAAAATAATATTATAGAGTTTAGTAAGTCGAGAAACTCCCAAATCTTCTAAAAATTTTCACACTTTAATTGGTATATCATCAGGACCTACAGACTTTCCACCCTTTGTTTTCTTTAAAGCCTCCTCAACTTCTTTTTTACTAATGCAACAGTAAAAACGAAACATTTTATTATTATTAACAATATTAAGATCACTAAGGTCGATCATATTTTTAGAAACTTCATTAAAAAGTTTATCAAATTAACTCACTCACCTATGTTGAATATCTATTTCTAAGAAAAACTCTTTTTGATTTTCATCTTTAATACACTTTACTTGAGTTAAATCTTTACTTTTCTTTTCTCATTGTTTGACTAGTTTATACATATATTTTTCACCCTCCGTAGTATCTAATCTGTTATAAAGATCACCAAAAACAGAATTTCTAGCGTCACGGATTGTTCTTATAGACTCCATGTGGGCAGCTTGATATTTTTCTCAGTTCTCTAAGTTTTTACATTTAAAACAATTTTTATAACATATCTTCATATATTTTATTTTTCTTGCACATTATTATTCCACAACCAATTATTTTTATTTATTGAAACATTTTATTTTGATTCTTCTAGTACATCTTTTGCTACTTAATAGTGTTTGTTACTTTATCCCACATATCATTCACTTCTTCATGAACATCCCAAAATTTGTAATCTTGAATTTTACTCATAAAAATAATTTTATTTGCGTCTTTTAGGTTCCCCCATCTAATTCTAAGATGATGAGTTATAATATTATTTATTTTCAACTCATCTTAAAATGTAGAACTAATGATCGTTGTTGGGTACTTAAATCCTTATTTGGAATGACCTTACAATCGTTATAATCTCGATGATCTCTTCTTCTCAAAAGAAAATAATCAATTTGTGTTTTATTAGATCCAATCTTATAAGTAATAAGATACTCATCTCTTTTCTTGAATAAGGTATTAGTAATAAAAAAATCATACTCTAAAGCAAAATCTAAAATGACTCTACCTTCTTCATTAGTCACTCTAAACCGTAGCCACCATGAATATTTTTGAAATATTCTACCACTCTACCGACATGTCTTTTTAAATCTCCTCCAATAAAAATTCTTTATTTAAGAGATATCATTTGTATTAAATCTTCTAAGTCATTCCAGAATTTATCTTTAGACCCTATATCTAAACCTGCTTGAGGAGCATAAGTACTTATAATATTAAAAATCTTAGTATCAATAATAATCTTAAGGGGCTATAATTCTATCTCCAACTTTATTAATTTTTATAACATTATCTTTCAAAATTTTTTCTATAATTACACCTACACCATTTCTAGTGTGACTCTTCCCAGAATATCAAAGCTTAACCTAAATTATCAATCTCCTTAGCCTTTTCTCCAACCCACTTAGTTTCTTGAATACATAAGCTGTTATCAATCTCCTTAGCCTTTTCTCCAACCCATTTAGTTTCTTGAATACATAAGATATTAACCTTTCTATGCATCATAATATCAACTATTTCATTAATATACCATTGAGAGTACCTATATTCTAAGATACTATCATAATATTAATTTCATTAGTTTCATGGATTACCCTATCCATCTGTAATGTGGGAACCCTTGCTTATTTGACACTGCACCAGAGCACCGGTGTAGTTACTCTTGCACACTTTTCACTGTATTGAGGTCATACAGCGTGTTGCTTCCAGGGAACTCCCTAACACTTACACAATGTTCAAAATGATTCATGTCATGATTTTATTTCGACAAGTTTTATGCTGGCTGTCGACTACCTAACGCAACCCTCCACTTTTAATATTCGGGCTTGAGATCAGCAATGACAGTGTTAATTTTCTAGCAATTATAAAGTCCCGAAATTGATTTCTCTTTAATTTTGACCTAGTTTTATCATTGGTTATTGACTAAACATTAGTTAATATTTCTTATCCGTATTGAGACTGGCATTGGCAAATTTTTTGTTTGTAATAAACAAATCGAAACTTTGTTTTACGAAATTTAATTCATTTCAGTGGCCCACCTTGTTTTTTCTAATTTTGAAGTTGGATGTCTGAATTGAACATTTTGAACTTTAATTTAGGCATGTCTAAACATTATTGGCGTCTGCTATGAGTGTAGCATTGGTTATTTAAAAAGAACCATTATAGAAGATTGGAAAAAAAATTCATGAATTATTTAATTATTGTAAACTTAGGGTTTGTTTGGAAAAACTTTGTCTGTTTGCCTTTTAAACCATGAACATAGTTATATTTAGGAAACTGCTTTCTTGTTGTTTTTTAAAAATTTTTATAGTGAGAAGTTACTTTGTGCAATCAGATATGTTAAAGTGTAGTCTGACTTTTTGGAAATAAATAAATATTTATAATTCAAATTGCAACTTTCTAGGAAGTTGATTTTCTCGTCCCAGCATTACAATCATCTTTACAAAAATTACAGATGTTCCAGACAGACTTTTAGTTTGCATTTTATTTGCTTTGAGCTTGATGGTATATGTTAGCTAGTTTTTCTTTATACAAGGCTTATGAAATAGTGCACAGTAGGGTATGTTAGCTGACAGTTTCATTTCATTGCTATCTGGTTGTGGGAATGGAATTGTAGTCAGCCCTTGATACTTACGCATATTCCCATGCCTCCTGCGGTCATTTTTCAGCATGTGACTTAGGGTATGATTTTTTTTCCTTTTATTAACACTGTTTTAAAAAAAATGGGAAGACATGGTTGATGGCATGTTCGTAGCATTTGCAAACTAAAGCTATCTGTGTATCTTTTAATAATTATGTGTAGAATTAGCACTAAACTTGGAATTGTTTTCTTGAAACTAATGGAGTGAAATGAAGCTATCCAGACTCGTAAAGTGTAATTCACCTGATATGTTTATTTGCATTATACTGAGTTGAATCAAATTGTTTCTATATCTTTCCCTATCATTAATCTTTGCAGTCTGTCACTTAGGGTCTGTTTGGGGCAACTACAATTGTTTGAAGAAGCAACATGTAGTAGTTGTAGAAGAAGTTGTTGCGGGGAAGTTGTTGTCGATAAAGCTATGTCTATTTGGTTAGTTTAATCTCGCATCATCTGCGCTATAATTGTTTCCGAATTAAAGTCCGTATTGCCTTTATATGTATATATTATTTGTAAATTAATCATTTCAGAATAAACACAGACATAATAGCATAAACAACAACAACAACAACAACAAACCTCTATTCTACTAACTGGGGTCGACTACATGAATCTTTTTCCTCCATTGCGTTCTATCGAGTGTCATATTTTCATTTAATTCTAATAAATTAAGATAATTTTTATACAATTTGCCCAAGTCTTTCTAGGTCTACCTCTACCTTTCTTAAGTCAAATCTAAAACATCTACTCTCCTAACCGAATTATCAGAAGGTCGACGTTTATTGTGACCAAACCATCTACGACGACTCTCTCTAATTTTGTCCACCATTGGAGCTACACCAACCCTATCACAAATATATTCATTTCGTATTTTCTCTTTAAGTGTAAAGCCACTCAAGCACATATGCATCCTCATCTTGGCAACACTTAACTTTGTTTTATTCTTCTCTTTTAAAGGCCAACATTCAGCGCCATAAATCATTGCAGGTCTCACCACCATCTTATAAAATTTTTCTTTTAGTCTAAGCGGTACTTCTCTATCACACAATAGGCCTGAAGCATTCCTCCACTTCAACCAACAAACTTGAATCCTACTAATAATATCCCCATCTATATCATCATCACTTTGAACAATAGACCCGAGATATCTAAAGCGTTCACATCTTTTGGCAATTTGATCACTCATAGTTAACTCTGTCACTAAAACTACTACTACTAAAATTACATTCCATGTATTTTGTTTTAGCTGTACTCAAACAAAGGCGTTTAGACTCCAATGTAGACTTCCATAATTTAACATTTTATTGAGCTTTTTCTCTAGTCTTAACCACAAGAATGATATCTTCAGCAAAAAAACAAACACCAAGGCACATCCTCTTGTAAATTTTTAGCAAGAGAATCCATAACTACTGCAAAAAGATAGAGTTTGAAGCTGGTCCTTCATATAATCCAATTGAAATAAGAAAATATTGGGTCAATCCTCCTCCTGATCGAACATAAGTAACAACTCTAGCATACATATCTTTAATGACTTGAATATAAGTCATATCATCAACTTTCTTCTCTAGAAATCTCCGAAGGATATCTCTTGGAACCTTATGTTAAGTCTTCTTTTAAATCAATAAAAGTCATATGTAGATCCTCGTTATTCTCTTTGAACTTCTTCGTCAAACCTCTCAATAAATGTAATGTTTCCATAGTAGACTTCCCCAACATAAACCCAAATTGATTATGAGAAATCTTTGCAATATGTCTTAACCTATATTCAATTACCCTCCCATAATTTTAAAGTTGGACACATCAACTTATTTTCTCTTTAATTTGAACACTATCGTGCAACCCCTTAATTCTTAAAAATAAGGACCAAAATACTTTTCCTCAACTTCTCAGGCATCTCCTTAATTTTTAAAATAATATTAAAGAGTTAGTAAGACAAGAAACTCCGAAATCTCCTAAATATTTCCACACTTTAGTATGGAGATCATTAGGTCCTACAGATTTAACACCCTTGGGTTTTTTTACTGTCTCATCAACTTCTTTTTTACTAATACGATGATAAAAATGAAACATTTTATTATTATTAATGATATTAAGATCACTAAGGTCGATTGCATTTTCAGAAACTTTATTAAAAAAATTATTAATTTAACTCACCTACCTATGCTGAATATCTTTATCTAAGAAAAACACTTTGATTTTCATTTTTAATACACTGTTAAATCTTTACTTTTGTTTTCTCTTTGTTTGGCTACTTTATACATTTATTCTTCATCTTCATTAGTATCTAATCTATTATAAAGATCACTAAAAAATTTTAGCGTCATGGATTGTTATCTTAGACTCCCTATTGGTCATTTTTTATTTTTCCTAGTTTAATTTTGATAACATAACTTCTTATATTTTATCTTTGCTTCCACATTATTATTCTATCACCAACTATTTTAATTTATAGAAACTTTTCCTTTTGATTCTTTAATTACATCATTTCTCACTTGTTTAATAGCATTTGTTACTTTATCCCACATAGAGTTTGCTTTTTCATGAACGTTCATAATCTTGAAATCTTGAAGATTACTAATAAAAATTATTTTATTCGTCTTTTTGAGTTGCCCCCATCTAATCCTACGACAATGATTCCTATGATTCTTTATCATACAACACTTTATCTTAAAATCTTGAACAAATAATCGATATGGAGTACTTAAAATTCTCACTTGGAATGACCTTACAACCTTTACATTCTCGATGATCTATTCTTCTCGACCATATTGAGTACTTAAAAAAGATCTTAATTTATGATAACTAAATGAAAAGATGACACTAAATAGGACGCAATGGAGAAAAATGATTCTTTTAGCCGACCCCACGTAGTGGGATTAAGGCTTTGTTGTTGTTGTTGTCCTAAAACATTTACTCTATGCAAAAACTAGAGCAAGAATGATTATAATTGGCTAACTTTTCTTAATCCTGGTTATTAGAAGTAGCTCTTTTTTTTATTTTCTTGCTCGACTTTGCCTGTTTTTGTTTGGCAACTATCACACAATCAAACGTTTCGCACTGAAAAAAGGACCCAAAGAATTAAAACTAAACCTTAGATACCAAAGTTTCCATCTAATCTCTCAGCCCCCCTGCAACTTACAACTCTATTCACACTTCGTTTGATATGGTCCTTACAGCTCATAGTCATTCTACCGATGCACTCTAATCATGCTTCCACTTGAGAGTTTATTCAGGAGTAAAGAGGTTATGGTAAAGCTATATGCAATTATAAATTATATTTTCGTGTATGTATCTTTTATGCAGTTCATTTACTGTTCTGTATCTTTTATGACAGTTTGTTTATGCGAGTTTCAGGTCAGTTTAAGAGATCCACTTCGAGCCGGTGTTGATGATCTCGGGCTAAAGGAGATAATTGGAGCTGCGGTATTAATTTCTCTTCTGTACAAGTCATTCTTCGGTGATTTTTTCAGCATATATTACTTTTGCAATGCACAAACATTCAATTGATGTTTGGATGAATTTATAAAATTTCACTAGAAATTATAATTGGTAATTTCTTCATGCTTTTTTCTGCTTTAGTCATGTTCATCCCCCTTGCTTGATCTAGTACACGTATGCTATCGCTCTTTCATTTGATGTACATTTGGGGTGCTGTTGCATCCCTGGAGTGAAGCCGGCTACATTGGACCAGAATGTTGAAACTCTTTTCTGAAATAAGTTTCTAGGAAAATTTACATACATTCCACTTATGTATTTACACATCTAACACCTAAAATTTAATTTTTATATACATGCCAGCTTGCCTATGCATGAAAATGTGTAGTTCACTTCTAAAAAGTTAAAATAGTGGTATTTTGATCTGATATGAATGATTTAGGTTGTATAAATCTAAAAAGTGAAATTTAGGTGTAAGATATGGAAGCACATAACAATTGGGTGGCATGTATGTTAATGCCTCAACTTCTTAACACATGTCTTAACATCTTTTAAACAAAGAAGTCCAGGCCAGAACGCCTTGGAGTGATATTTTGCTTTTCTGACCGACTTTACATCTCTCTTGCTACAAATTTTGATGCGATCATGGCTTAATCCCTATTTTATTCAGCTAATGTGTACCATTATTATAACTGCTATTGCTGTTGTTTAGGTAAAGAAAAAGAAAGCCGCGCATGCTGGAATGCTCGACCTTGCAAAAACAACAAATAGGCCGATGATACGTATTGGTGGCTGAGGTGCTCTGTCATAGGTAAGGCTATTTTAATTCTACATTTTCTTAAAAATGTTATCACTTGTGGAATGAAAATGAAAATAGAATCGTCAGTATCATTCAATTCATAGATCCCACAATGTGCACTTTTAAATAGGCTCAAGTATTAATGCTTGCTTGCTTCACTAAAGCAGATCATACCAATTTTCTTAAAATTGTGAATCCATTGACTAAAAAACCTGTGATCTTCAATGCATATTTTCGAGCCATTTGGAAATTATTTTTCCTTATTGAAGTTATGATTCTTTGTGTAATATTACATAAGATATTGTAACTAGTAGAGTTTACACAAAGTCAGCTTCTAGCAGGAGCAAATACTTTTTATTGAATCACGTACTGGTACTGGTTTTCCAAAGTAGTGCGTAAAATATTTTTGATAGTCTCTTTTTTATGAGCAACATGTAACAATTAAGTAACAAAGTAATCAGTAAATGGGAAGGAAATTTTTTTTTCTAGACTATTTCTGATGTATTTCAGGGATATACCAAAAGAAAACAGTCGACAGAAAAATTATAGAGAAAATATGATATTTGAGTTAAACCAAAAAATAATAAATAAATAAATATTATTACTGGAAAAACTAATAGACAGTTACAACCGACACTCAGAAATAGAAAATAGCAGTATACACGATACACAAGTTGCTACTAGGGTGTATTGAAAGTGGTGGCGGTGGCTCTTGGGTGTCTGGAAAGGTGACGGCTAGGTGGGGACATGGAGCAAGGGGTACTCCATGCTCAGGACGACAACAAATGGATGGGTGGGCTGTGCAGCGAAGAAACAACGATCCGAAGCGGTGTTGGGCGGCTTGTACAGAATCTTGGGTGCGGGAGGGGGTTCCGGTTGTTGGACAGCAGATCTGTGGCTGGGAGTCAGTGCAGTAGGCCTAAGACAGTGGCTAGATGGCACGCAAGTGGTTTAGGAGGGCTGGAACACTAGCAAAATAGCCAGAAACAACTATTTGGGGTGGCAACAACAAGCAGGAATGACGGCAACAACGAGCGGGGAATGTGTGGGACTACGGGACTGTAAAAGGAGGGGTTGTTCTGGGGCTGCAATGGTGAATAGGATGAGAGGAGTGGCCCCCATAGGGTAGGAGGCAACCCTAAGCAAACGGAAGGTCGGTTGACCCTCAAATTGTTTAGCTCGAACTATCTGGACCACACATGGCGCAGTCACACGTCGAATAGACGTCCACATCGCATCTTGTAAAGAGCGAACACCCGGGTTAATCTCTCTAGGCTGTGGGAGCTTTAACCTCATCTTTTGAAGCTTCTGTTTCCTCACAATATGGAGTCAAGTTGGATACGATAAAGATAGCATAACTGTTGTAATCCCCTCACAAGTCAATCCTATATGTGATGTCATTCCAAAAAATGTTAAAGGTAGCATAAATATTGTAATTTTGTGATAATTCAATCTTATAGGCGATTTCATTCTAAGCACATCCTGTTAGAATAGGTATCTGCCTTCTTTTGGCAAAGTCAGAACTGGAACTGTAGTATCTTCACAAAACAAACTTCAAACTATTAAATCTGTAATTGGCTTATTCCAGTCGTGCTCGTTTGAATGTATCTCATAAACAAATATGCAAGAAGGATTCAACTACGGGACGAAATCTACGGCAGGCTGTGCAACTCTCAATAGCAACCACTCGGGAGATAGGACTTGGATCCTATTGTAGATTTTTTTTTCTCCAAATATCCTAAGGTAATTTCCAACGCTTTATCTATCGATACACTGTTGAACTGATTTTAATATTCAAATTACTCTTTATGGTATTCCAAAAGTAACACAAAATTGTCATCTATAAAATGTTGGACCTCCCTCAATTTGGGCAACTCAAGAAGTATAATTTCTATCTAAAAAGTTTGAAATTCTCTTATCTGGGGTTGTCATCTATCTAGTATCGATTCCTCAAACTCATGTGGTTCATTTGGACATCTAATTGTTAGCTCTGTTGATGCTCCTTTTAGCATATGTTAAAAGGTAGGCACAACGATCTCAAACTCTATGTGAACGCTTATTATCTCAGACTTACTTCTCTCTAGAATAATTACGGTTAATCAGATGGAGTTGCTCTCATAAGGTCAGTTGGAATCGCTAGTCTCTTCCTTGTCGGTTGGAAGTAGAAGAACCTCTCTAAAATCTTCTTCTTTAGGATCACCGTTTATTTCTTTTAAATGCTCCCTGTTCAATGAAAGTGATCATTCTTCTTACATTGCAATCTGATTCAATATGCCTAAATCCGTGGCACTTAAAACACTTCTTTGTTTAAATGGATTTGGAAATGTGGATTGATTTCTCTTCTCTGAACTAATGTTTCCTCAGGCAGGGTCGGTTTGAATGTTCTATTGGTTGTACTCTTGTTTTTTGATTTTGGGGTTGATCTCTGCTTGTATGATATGATAGTCACTCGGTGAAGTTTGCTCTCCACTTTTGAAATTAGGGTCTGATGAATTTGTTTTTTCTTTTCTTTTTAAATTTGGAGTCGTCAATTGTCTATTTATTATCATATGATTTTCTTTTACATATAGCTCTCTTTAATATGATTTTCTTTTACATATAGCTCTTTTTCTTGAATCGTCGAAATGATTTAGAGAATATGAGGGACTGAAAGAGGAGAACATACGAAAAAGTTAGACAAACAAATTAAAAAGAAACATGAAGAGTTTATGTAAGTTAATCTTGTATGATGGGCCAATAATATATATTTAAAACGAGAATAGATCGAAATACCTTGAAACACATTTTCCACCAAGAGAATCCCTAAATAAATAACCCATATAACCGGTGAATCAAAATTTTATTCTTTTGTTTTAGGGTTAAGAGTAACTTTTAAAGGAATACTTGAGGGATATCCAAGAATACTCTCGATAATTAAAAAACTTGTTTATGCTTTTGTGATAACTAGTGAAAAAGGGTTTATTTAAAGGATATGATTATCTCAAGTAGGAACATTTCGGTGCTTCAAAACATATACCGAGCCGTTAGGGCAGAGAGAATTTCTCACACCCTAGATGGGCGGTGACTAATCATCAAATGAGGCCTATGAGTTAACCGGGTCATCAAGTAGGATCATCCAACCGCTTCAAGGCAGTACTAGGCAATAAGGGTAGAGGTTGAATCGCTGTATTCCAAACGAACAACGATCTATGATATGTCAAGAGGAATATTGGGCTTAAAAAGGTGGTTTACCAATAAAAAGGTAAAGAAGTTCTAGATGTGTATAAAAAAGAAACTTAGGTCAGGATTTCATAGATCTGTCCTAAGTTTTTAAGACCTTAAGTTTATCTGATCGTGATGATGTCAACTCAACTCGACTAGAGACCCACCCACCCTTGCAGCAACTCATATGTTGTGTCATCCAAGGAATCCCTTGTAGCCCTCAAGTCAAAGGAAGAAACCTTTAAGCCCTATGACAAGGAAGCTACTGAGAGGGAAAAAAAAAGTTTGGCTATAAAGCCAAAATCATCTCACAAAGGATTTACACTTCATCTAGGTTGGGGAGCCTCTAACACCCTAATCATTTTAAACAACCACCCAGGTAAAAATTTTATGCTTTGTCAGTCGAGTTGAAGGAGCACGGGAGCTTCTCTTCGGGAAATGCAAAATGATGCAATTGTCTAAACAAACTCTGATATAGAAACCTTATTAAGTATGACTTGAGATATATTCATACAATACGAAGCCATTTTAAACCCTACCCGAAGGCCATGCAAGAAAGAACACAATAAATAAAAATGCTCATTAACATGAAGCAATTTTAATCATACATTTTGTTAAGCTCGACTATTATTAGGCTTTTATAGAAATAATTTTTTTTTTGTCCTTAAAGAGTTTGGATTACGTATGTGAAGAGCATCCTAAACCAAGTACAATCATAAGAAAGAGAAACGTCGACACTCACATAAACACGTCATATGAATAAATGATGAAATAGGTCGGGTGCCGCTGCGTTGACAACATATCTCAGATAAGACGGAAAAAGACTGTCAGGCTTCGCATCTACATACTTGATTTTATTTCTATACATTGATGCAAATTTATAATTAAGGTACAAAATAAAATCAAACTGCTCCTGGTTCTCGTCACATGGTTCTACACATCAAACACTCTAGAACCTGTGCCCGTACCTTATGTCTTATACAGACTCGGTCTAAGGTCTCTAATAAGATACATGTAAAAGTTCTAAAAATAAAAAACTCGACCTGCAACCATGAAAGATTAGTATGGGTTATTTACATGCACCGTATAATGTTCGACAGGAAGAGAAATTAGCAACGCCTACAGAAAAGATGTTAGTTCAAATTATTACATCTCTTCCCTTAATGGATATGACTCCCTGCATAGAAAACTGCTCTAATATACTATTGTGCATTCCTCACACCCTGTAAACACACAAAATGCTCGGCTAGGCACAAATCATCAATAATAGCCGGACATATAAAAATTCTAACTATACCCTACAATATTCTAAACAAGCATTTGGAACAAGGTAGCCTAATCAGAAACAACTAAATGTGTGCAATGGTGTAGTTAGAGGCTAGCGTATGATTTTGATAGGGTTGCCTTCCCCTGCCCCATCCTAAAGATATAAGGAGTCTAATATATGTCTCTAAATGGTAACTCAAGTGGCATGTATTAGAGTTCTTAGAACCTTAGTGCAATCATACACGTGCTAGTCACAATTAAATAATTCACAGTGCTTGTCGAGCTATACTCACAGACAATGTTTTCTAAAGCATTGTGATCAATATCTGGTTACACATCTAAGAAAAGATGATTTTGCCATCGAAACGACATTTAATGATCATGCAAAACATGCAAGATGATGAAACATATCATGGATCAACCAAGCTAGGTGTGAGTGATCATTGAAGTTATGTATGGTGGTTTGGTGTGCAATATGAGTGCTCTATCGAGGTGTGAGCAATCAGAAGAAAACATCAAAAGATGATGCAGATACAAGCATTATGCTAGGTAAACGCTCATATCAAAGTACATTTGTATAAACACATGACTAGCTTACTCAACCTAGTCGTACAAAGTAAAAGACCATGCAAGGGAAGAAAACAACTATCTATGCAATGCACATTAATAGTGAGTTAATTGTGCACACAGAAAATTAAGCATGACAAAGTTGTATGCTAAGCACTACAACTTGTGTCAAATGGTTTATAAGAATGCTAGAAGGCTAGTCATCTCCACCATGTACTTATGTGAACTTGTATCACAGGCATATGATAACCTATGCTCGTGAGACAAAACGCCACACGCAAATGTAAATGCATACCGTGTTATATTCCTATGATGCATACGACAACAATATGCTTCATGCACGATGAGCTTTGTTACACCGAGTGCAGGACACCACGAAGGAGATTACATCTCGCTCAGATAATAACTGAAATACTAAAACATCACCAGGTACAGGCACCACAAGGGAAATTACACCTTACCCGGTTGATGATCACAATGCTAACTTATGTGATAATCACATGCCATGTGATGATCGTAAGCAGCGTATGAGGTGCACATAATGCATGTTATGACTTATAAGGATGGTTAGATGTAGCAAGATTAGTAATCCGTACCTTTGCTAACAATAACACTAGCACAAAAATTCCAAAGAAAACAATTTTACATTGAAAAGTGAATTTATCAAGCCAAATAAATTTTTAATGCAAAATAAAACTTATAGCACAAGGCAAATATATGAGTTTTATGAGCTCCAAACAAAATGGAGCTTTGACATATGATGAACTTGCGAGCATCATACATGAATTTACTTTTGCACATGATAAAATGCAAGCATTATACATGAATGTAAAATGCAAGCAAACTATGTTCTAAACATGCTTGACATCAAATTATGAGCACAAGTCCAAAATTCTTATTTTGTCATACATTAAGACACTAAATCATAAATGCATAGCACGCACATAATGTTGTGTATTGGGCATTAATCCATAGGCACATCCAAAAGATGTACTTTCTATGCATTTACAAATTAAGTTATAAATACATCATATGCACCTGACCAAAAACACTTTTTGGTTTCAAATATCATATTATGTGCATGTTTGAAGCAAACCATGTACCTAATACAACATTGGAAGCATGCAAACATAATTTCATGTATTTAAAACAGATGTAAGTTCATTCATAAAGCCTACACATGCCATCAAGTTAATCTATCAAATGAGATCAACATCAAGCAAATGAGACTAATCTCATTAAGCTAATGAGAAGTCAATGAGATTAACATCAAGCTAATGAGACTAATCTCATGCTCTTAAGCAAACATTTTATGCAGCCTTTTATAACAAGGAAAACATACATATGAATTCAAGGACATGACTGCATGCAAATAACTCCATCAAAATGACAACATGTGCTTTTCCCTAACGGAACTCTCATGGATTCTAGGTTAAAAAAAAGCATGGAGAGGTGTACCAATACCTTGTTGTGCAAGGCAACAATGTGCCCACTTCCCTTTGGTTGGCAAAAGAGAAGATTTTCTCATGAAGTGAAATCTTCGTTTTCTAGAGAATGAAAAGTGTGCATTCTTTCATTTTCTAGCATAATAAGCTTCAAATTTCCATGTAAATGAAGCTAACAACTTCAAAACAGCGAGATTAGTATATTCTCTTCTTAAAATAGGCACGAAGGCCAAAGGCTTTTGGAAAATTCTCATGGAATTGCAAGGAAACAATGAAAAGCCGCAAACAATGTCTGGAGTAACGTACTCTTTACTTGCTCCAAGTTTCTCCGCTGCATGCAAGGTGGCTGACCTTCTTTTACTTCTCTTGAAGAGTTTTGAGAGGAATGAAAAGCTTTCTCTTAACTCTCACAAAGATGTGGAGAAGAAGAGGTGTAATGGAGAAGTTGGATAAAGAAAAGGAAGTCAAATGGAAATAAAAATGGAGGAGAAGAAAGGATGACTTGCTTCTTTACCAAGGAAATTCCGTTCCTCTAGTTCCTAATTCTTCAAGTTCTCTCAGCTGCAAACCAAGTAATAAGCATGAAAATTTGAATGGCCACTCAACCCCAACGTTAGTTTAGGCATTGTTGGCTTTTCCCTCCAAAATGCATTAAAATAATGTGACTCATTCTATAAGAAATCTTTCTATTGATCCCTTGGGAGGTTGGTAGCAAAAAAAGCTTCGTATTTGACCATAATATTTACTCTATTCCCAGTCCTTTCTATCGTTGCCCATATGGACAAATCAAAGACCAAAAAAGTCAATATTTTTTGCTAGGAGCATAAATGTGCAACTGAGTGTGCACGCGTGAAGGTTGCGCACACGTATGCGTGAGCAGGGATATCTTTTATGGATCTCTTAAATTTTGAGAGGCCACGAATGGATGGAATATAATCCTCAAACATTAGAAACATAAAAAATTGATGCTAATGGGTGTGCCAGACTTATGGTAAGGGCATATCGGTCCAAATCCTAATTTCGGGTGTAAAACGCGCTAAAGGGTTTTATGAATTCCTTGGGCCACGTGAGTTTCCAAATGGATGGATCGTGACTCTTAAACATTCAAATGGATAATAGACATGTTCTATATCAAAATTGATGTTAACCAACAGTGAAACCTCCGAGTAAGACTATATCAACTCGAACCTTGGTTAGTCCTGTGTTATTCAAGTGGACCCCCTGCATACATGATATCAAAAATTGATGCCAAAACCTATCTATAAATAACTGGTATATACTGATACCGCATCTCTCATTTCATCCTCTCATAGATAGTTATCATACTCTTTTATTTCGTTGTTGAAGAATCTTTAAGTTCTCCCACCACCGAGATGCACTCTTTCTCAACCTATTGGCAGCTAGTTTCATCTTTCTCTTCGATGGGGCGTCCTGGTAATCAAAGAAATGTTCCATTGTCCAATACCACTCGATGAACTCATTCGGATCCATGTAGCCATCAAAATATGACAAATCCACTTTTACTTCAATGTTTTGGATTCTCTTATATTTCTTATCTAAGTCCTTCTACGGCGATTCTTTATCTATAAATTTTTATGGTGGAAGGGATTCACTGTATTCTTTCGATAGAGCGAGTCACTATTATAGTTACAAGAACCCTTCCAGATTTCCTCCTCTTGAAGCTTTCTTGACATCTCTTTGCAGATTTTTCATATACAACAATTTTGTTCCGCACATGTATCCAACAATTTTTTCGTTGGTGGCGTGATTATGGTTTGGTTGTAGGCAGGTGGAAGGAGGCATGTAGAGACGATGTAAGGTGGGAAAGAAAAATTTTTGGGTGGCCGGTTTGAAAAATCAGCAAAGGGAAGGATTTTTTGTTGAGTTAGGGGTGGGTACTCATGAATGCTAGATACCCTTGAATAGGACTATGACTTGGCTAGGCCTGATGTTAAATGATACTGGAGTTAACTCAAACAAAAATAAACAAACAAATATTATTACTAGAAAAACCAATCGACAGTTACAACAGACACATAGAAATATAAAATAACAACATACACGACGCACAAACTGCAACTAGTGTGTTCTGATAGTGGTGCTGGTGGTTTTTGGGGGTATGTAAAGGCGACATCAAGGTGGGGCTGGAGCAAATGAGTGGTACAATAGGGAAACAGGCGGTATTTACTGCCCAAGCTGACAACAAGTGGATAGGTGGGCTAGGTAGTAGAGAAACAATTATTTGAAGCGATGTTAGGCGGCTAGAACAACAGCTAGGGTGCTTCGGGGAAGGGATTTTGGGTGGCTAGGACAGCGGATATGTGACAGGGACGCATTGTAGGATGTGTGGGACAATGGTCAGGTGTCAGGGAAGTGGTTAGGGAGGGCTGGAATAGCAGTAAAACAGTTAGAAATGGTTGTTTGGAGCAGCAACAGCGGGCGAGAATGATAGTGGTAGTTGCGGGGAATGCATGGGAATACGAGACAACAAATGGAGGGTTTCTTCAGTGCTACGATAACAAGGAGGATGGTTGGATAGTGAGGAACTACATGAAAAAAAAGGGTGTTGTTTGGGCGGCTACAGCGAGGAGGAATTCATGGTAACAAAGTTGGGGGTTGCTGAGGAGTTGAAGGATAAATATCTCTCGATAATGAGATATAGCTGAAGTACTACTTGAAACTTGGAAGATAATTAACACTTTGGAATGACATACAGCCAGAGTACCACTTACCTTTTGATACAGTCCTTGAAAGGAAAATAGAGGATGTTAACGACTATAATGACAGAAACACAATCCGAAGCTACCCTAAAACACGAAAACAACATACTTATACCTAGGGCAAAGAGGGAGTGACTTTCATAAGGTGGGTGGCAACCTTAAGCAAACATGATTATTGGTTGACCCGCAAATCATTCCGATGGCGCCTGACACGGTCTTGCGTTGAGCAGGCGTCCGTGTCTCGTCTTGCTAAAATTAGACACCTAGGTTATTCTCTCTGGGTTGTGGGAGATTTGATATCATCCGTCGAAGCTTTTGTTTCATCATAGTATGAAGTCAAGTCGGATACATTGAAGACAACAGAAATATTGTAATTCTTTGAGAAGTCAAATCCTGTATATGATATCATTCCAAAGCACATCCTAGTAGAATATGTATCTGTCATATTTTGGCACAACCAAAATTGAAACTGCACATGGATAGGTATCTTCACCAACCAAACCTCGAGTCATTAAGTCTGTAAATAGCTTTTTTCACTTCTTGTACTCGTCTAAGTGTATCTGTGAAACAACTATGTAAGAAGGATTTAATTTTGGGACCAAATCTATGACTGGTTGATAGCTCTCAATTACAGTCACTCGGGAGAGGCCTCTTCTCTGGTAGGTCCTGGATCCCATTATAGAATTTTTCCCCTCAAAGATCTTAAGTTGATTTCCAATGTTGTGGTTCATTTATTTTGTCTGATTATCTGTTTGTGGGTACATTACTGAACTGATTTTAATATCCAAATGACTTTATACAGTCTTTCTGAAGTGGCACAAAAGAATCTCATCTTTGACATGCTGGACATCCCTCAGTAAGTGCAACTCAGACAGTAAAATATATATCTAAAATGTCTAAATTCATCTTATATGAGGTTGCCCTGTGTCTAGTATAGGCTTCACAAACTCATGACCCTTTTGAACTTTCATTACCAGTCTTGTTGATGCTTTTCTCAACGCATGAAAAAAGATAGTTTGAGGCACCACGATCTTATACTTTACTTTAAGGCCATTACGTCAGACTCACTCCTCTCTAGAACATATTCTGTTAATTCAACTGGAAATCGCTTTCATGGGGTCAGTTGGAATCACAGTTCCCTCTTCCTCGTCAGCTGAAAATTAAGAATCCTCTCTGAAATCTTATCTTCTTCCGGGTCACTATTTATTTCTTCAAATGCTCCCTGATTTGTGAAAGAGACCCTTCTCGTAGTTGTATAATCTGATTTAATGTACTCAAATTCATGGCACTTGAAATACTTTTTGGATGTAATGAAGTTGGGAATGTGGATTGATTCAACCTACTCTCCACTCTGAACTATTATCTTCTGAAGAGAGTTTGGCTTGCATGTTCCATTGTGTTCACTCTTGTTGCTTGATCCTGAGATTGAACTTTGCTTGTAAGATGTGGTGATCACTCAGTGAGGTTGCCTCTCCACTGTTAAAGTTAGGGTCTGAGTATACTGTCTGTAAAAAACTTTTAGATACTGACATTGCATACCTCATTTCATCTTCTCCCGGTAGTAATCTTACTCAACCCTTCTCGCGGTCAAGAATTTTCAAGTTTTTCACCACAAAGATGCACTTTTTCTTAACTTGTTGGTGGCTAGTTTCATCATTCTCTTCGGTGGGACTTCCTGATACTTAAAGAAACGTTCCACTATCCAAATTTTCTCAATAAATTTGTTCGTTCTATGTGGCCATCAAAAAATGACGAATCCCCTTTTAATTCAAAATCATTGATTTTATGATCTTTTATGTCAAGTCTTCGAAGTAGTGGTTCTTTATATCTAAAATTTGTCTTGTAAAAGGGATTTACTGTATTCTTTTGATATGAGAAGTCACTATTGTGACTACGAGTAACCGTTTCATATTATCTCCTCTCGAAGACGATAAGCCTCTATTGTAGTCGGAGGATTTACCGTTGCACATCCTCTATAGAAGTTTCTTGGACATCTCTTGCTAATTTCTCATAAACAACGTTGTATCCTACCAAACAGGTTTTCGATAATTGTCTCGTTGATGCTATGATTAGGGTTTGGTTATAGGTAGGTGGAAGGAGGTTTTAGGGTGGGAAAGAAAAATTTGTGTGTTTGGTTTGAAAAATCAGCAAAGTGAATGATTCTGTGTAGAGGTAGGGTTTGGTACTCATGGGTGCTAGAAACTTTTAGACAAGATTATGATTGACCAGCTTTGATACCAAATAATACCGTAGTTAACCCAAATAATAATAAAAAAAATAAATATTATTACTGGAAAAATCAATATTTAGTTTCAGCCAACACAAGGAAATAGAAAATAACAACAGACTTAAACTATGAATAACATGTGCTGATGGTGGTGTTTATTGGGTTTCCAGGAAGGTGATAAGGTGCGGAGGTGGAGTAGGTGGGTGGTACATCAGGGAAGCTGGGGTATTTGTTGCCTGAGGCGACAACAAGTGGATAGGTAACTTAGTAAGGTGTGGAGGTGGAGCAGGTGTGTGGTACATCAGGGAAGCTGGGGTATTTGTTGCCTGGGGCGACAAAAAGTGGATAGGTAACTTAGGGAGCGGGGATACAATGATCTGAAGCGGTTTTGGCCGCTAGAACAACAGCTAGTGTGGGGAGGGAGTTGCGGTAGGCTAGGACAGCGGATAAGTGGCAGGAAGGTGGCAGGGAAGTAGTTCGAGAGGGCTGGAACAACACTAAAACATCCAGGAACATTTGTTCGGGGCAACGGTAGGGAGCGGGAGTTTCGGCGGCAGTTGCGGTAGTGCATGAGACTGCGAGACAATAAAAGAACAGCTGTTTCGGGGCAGCAACAGTGAGGAGGATGGCTGGTTACTACAGAAGAAGAACAAAAATGGCTGCTATCGAGGCAGTTGCAGGGAGGAGGAATACGTGTTAACGAGAGAGGGGTGGGAATGCGGAGGAGTTGGGAAAAAATAAATATTCAATTGGGAATCTGAAGCGCCAATCGATTCTTGGATGACAATCACCACTCGGAGCAAGAAATAGCCGAAGCATTACTCACCCTGGGATATAGTATTGATAGAAACACAATCTAAAACTGCCATAAAATATGGAAACAAACATTTATGCAGACCTGTAGTAAAGAGGACCACTAAAATATGAAAACATACATATAGACCTATAGTAAAGAAGAGTGGCTTCCATAAGGTGGGCGGCAACCCCAAGCAAATCGATAGCTTAGTTGACCCTCGAATTGTCCAAATGGTTCGAACCGTGCTAGCGTGGTCTTACTTCAAACAAACACCCACGTCGCGTCTCGCGAGGAACAGACGCCCGTATCAAATTATCATCTATTTGAAAGCCTTGCTTTGTTAAATTGTTTTTTTTAACATAATGGTCTTAAATCTTTTGTTTGAATTTAATGCTAATGATTTTTTTTACTTATATTTGAAGATTCTTTTAAGGTTCTTGACTAAGGTACTTAAAACATTTGCACTCCTCATTATAAGATTGTTGCCACCGGGGCCGGGGCCGGGGGGAGGGGGATAAATATTCTATTGGGAACCTGCAACGCCACTAGAATGAAAAATAAGGATGCTGACGACTGTCCTGATAGAAACACAATCCAAAAATATCATAAAACATGAAAGCAACATACATATTGACCTAGAGTAAAGAAGAGTGGTCTGTATAGGGTGGGCGACAACTCCAAGCAAATCAAAATTTCAGTTGAACCTTGAATTGTCTGTGTCGAACGGTCCAGACCGTGCCATTGCGTTCTTCGGTCTAACAGACGCCCATGCCATCTTGTGGGAAACAGACGCCCCACATCAAAATATCCTATTGGGAACCCAGAGCGCTCCTCGATTTTTGGTGGACAATCACCATCTTAGAAATAGCTAGAGCACCACTCGCCATTGGATACAACCTTAGAACAGAAATTAGGGATGCAGACATCTGTCTTGATAGAAGTACAATTCAAAATTGTCATAAAACATGAAAACAACTTACTTATAGACCTAAATAAAGAAGAGTGGTCCCTTTAGGGTGGGCGACAGCCCCAAGTAAACCTGAAGGTTAGTTGAACCTTGAATTGTTTGTGGGCCAAACGATCCAGACCGTGCCATTGCGGTCTCCTGTCAAACAGACGCCCACGTCGTCTTGTGGGAAACTGACACCCGCATCAAAATATCAACTATTTTAAAGCCTCACTTTGTTAAATGATTTTTTTTAACATACAACAACAACAATAACAACAACAAAACCTTAAGCCCACTACGTGGGGTCAGCTACATGAATCCTTTTTCTCTATTGCGTCCTATTTAGTTTTTTTTTTTAAGATAATGTTCTTAAATTGTTTGTTCAAATTTATTTCTCTTATTTTTTTACTTAGATTTTAAGATTCTTTTAAGGTCGTTCACTAAGGTACTTCAAACATTTGCACTTCTCATCGTAAGATTGTTGCCGTGAGGAATTTTCTGATTAGCAACTTTTACTTGATTTAGTTGTATGAAAATGTTAATTATTCACTGCATTTCAAGTTATCTTACAACAATTTGTATCGGAACAAAAACAACAGTCTTAATCTCACTACGTGGTGTCGGCTGCATGAATCCTTTTTCTCCACTGCGTTCTATTTAGTGTCATATTTTCATTTAGTTCTAATAAATTAAGATCATTTTTTATACAAAAAAACCCAAGTCTTCTTAGGTCTGCCTCTGTCTTTCTTAACATAAATCGAATCTAAAACATCTACTCTCTTAATTGGATCATCAGATGGTCGACGTTTAATGTGATCAAACCATCTAAGACGATTTTCTCTAATCTTGTCCATCACAGGAGCTATACCAACCCTATCAGGGATATATTCATTTCGCATTTTTGCCTCTTAAGTGTAAAGCCACTCATCCACCTAATCATTCTCATCTAGGCAATGCTTGACTTAGTATTATGCTTTTCTTTTAAAGGGCAACATTCAACACCTTAGAGCATTGCATATCTCACCACCGTCTTATAAAATTTTCCTTTCAGTTAAGCGATACTTTTCTACCAACTCCCCACCGTCTTATAAAATTTTCCTTTCAGTCTAAGCGGTACTTTTCTATCACATAAAAGACTCACCAACATTTTATAAAATTTTTCTTTCAGTCTAAGCGATATTTTTTTTATCACACAATAGGCCCCAAAAAAAATTTTCCTTTCAGTCTAAGCGGTACTTTTCTATCACACAAAAGGCCCGAAGCATTCCTCAACTCAACCAACTTACTATTAACATCCCCATCTATATCACCATCGCTTTGAACGACCCAAGATATCTAGCGGTACTTTTCTATCACACAAAAGACCCGAAGCATTCCTCCACTTCAACCAACCAACCTAAATTCTACTATTAACATCCCCATCTATATCACCATCGCTTTGAACAATAGACCCAAGATATCTAAATCGTTCACACCTTTTAATAATTTGATCCCCCAGAGTTACACTTCTGTCACTAGAGCTACTTTTACTAAAATTACATTCCATGTTTCCAGTTTTAGTTCTACTCAATGAAGGCCTTCAGACTCCAATGTAGACCTCCATAATTCAAATTTTTCCTGGGCTTTTTCTCTCATCTTATCCACGAGAAGGATATTATCAGCAAAAAGCATACACCAAGGTACATCCTTTTGTAAATGTCCAGTAAGACCATCCATAACTAAAGCAAAAAGATATGAGCTTAGAGCCAACCCTTGATGTAATCCAATAGAAATAGGAAAATATTTTGTCAATCCTCCTTCAGTACAAACACAAGTAACAATTCTAGTATACGTATCTGTAATGACTTGAATATAAGTCATGTCAAGACCTTTCTTCTCAAGAACTTTCAAAAGGATATCTCTTGAACCTTATCGTAAGCTTTTTCTAAATCAATAAAAATCAAATGTAGGTTCTCCTTGTTATCTCTGAACTTCTCCATCAAATCTCTCAATAAATGTATAGCTTCCATAGTATACTTGCCCAGCATAAATTCAAATAGATTACGAGAAATCCCTTCTTTGTCTACCTACCTCACCGCAATCAGTCCAGCTTTGTAAGAGTTGCAATGATTTTTTTTTTTTCATTAATTACAGCGGAACCTTATGGATACAACATTACCAAATGTAGGAGTTTTTTTGGTAATAATTTTCTTCTACTTTGCCTTTTGAGTGTTTCACAAAATAATTATTTACCTATGAAAGATTAAAAATGGAATATTGCCCAAGCACTTTATATGAGCACACTTGCAAAGCAGGTATCATTACCTTTATTTAAAGGAAGATTTACATACATACCACTTAATTCCCTTGTATTTACATATCTAACACCTAAACTTAAATTTTTTTGCATATATGCCACCTTACCTATGCATGAAAATGTGTATCACTTTTTAAAAGTTAAACCGGTTGTATTTTTCATGTGATTTAACTTTTGGGAGGCATAAATGTGGAAAAATGAAGTTTAGGTGTTACATATGTAAATACATAGGAATGGGGTTGTATGTATGGAAAATGTCTCTTATTCAAGTCATTTTTTGGCTTTCGATTGCTAAGCATAGGAATCAGCTATTATGTAAGGTTTGGAAGCAACATCTTTTTTTACTTCTAAATTTAAAATATTATTGTCTTGAAGCTGATCAGGCACTAGTTCTTCATTGGGATGGGATGGTAGAGGATCATATAGCAAGGGGAATGTAAACGCCTTGGTTTATCTCCCATAATCATATAGATATGGGATTGTTGTGGTGTGATATTTGATGTGCATTCATATATAAATCTTTTGGTATGGTTTTTTTTTATTCTTTTATTTAAATTAGTGTGTTGTTTGGTAACTTCATTTTAATTTGTAATTTTGTATTTATTCGAGCACGTTTATGTTGGATTTGTTCTGGTTGGCTTTTCTTTACGATTATTTCTCAAGTGCAATGCTATTACAAGAAAATGGTATGAATATAACCAGGAAAAACACGTATAATTGTCAGAGGATAAAGAAAACTACACAAAATCAAAGTTGTAAAGTTAGATGCTCTGAGGGCTTGTTACTGTCATTTCCTGTTTTTATTTTTATTTTTTTGGTTTTTTTATTTTTGAACATATATTTGGTTAGAATAATTTTTACATATTATTATTATTATTATTATTATTATTATTATTACTTTATAAAATAAATCTTGTTTTCAACAATAAATAAACTTATCTCTAATTTCTCCCCAAGAAAACTCCTCGAAATTCTTCTGAATCTCTTCCTTTCTTTACAGCACACAGAATTCCTCTTCGAAGTGACAAGGAGGAAGAAATCTCTCATTTTCTCTCCACTCTTACAATCTCTCGAAAAATTTCTTACAATTTAGACTCTACATTTTTTTCACACTTTAATTTGGAGTCTCCCTATATTTTCGGCCAAAGTCTTCTCTTTAAAGATGTGGATGAGCTTTCCTAAAAGTTGCCTAAGAACCCCTTAACATAATTAAACATGCTTTAATTCAAATTAACATATAAACAATAAAAAAATAATAAATGAAAAACAAAAGCAAAAATGCTTATCGAGATCATTATCATATAGATATTCAGTGCAAGAAACAGAAGCATGATTGACATTGAGTAAGCTAAAAGCTATAACTTTAGGGCTAGTTGGGAAAGGTAGAACCAATCGGTCTAAATTCTGAGGACGACTTTGAATTTATGCGGGACCAGCAGTAACTGTTGTGCGAGCGGGGAGGGTTTCTTTCTGCACTTGAATGTTGGATTATCCTATAATTGAATAAGCTTTCAAACCATTAATAATTCATGAATTAAAATAATGTAATTGAACTTTAACTTAAATGATAGTTAAATCAATAACTTAATCTATTAATTAAATAGCTTTAATCAATCATCGAATAACTTTTAACTTTAATGATATATATATATATATATATATATATATATATATATATATATATATATATATANATATATATATATATATATATATATATAGGGTTTATCTATCTATCTGTGTGTGTGTGTGAGGCATCTGTGTACACATGTAAATCCACATAATGAAAACCCTATGGATAATTCAGCTATTAGCTCATGTTTATGTTGTTTTAGGTAGTTTTGTTCTTTTCTCATAAATGTGATGTCCTTGTACTTGTAAAAGTTAGTGAATACTTGAAAAGCTTGTAGATGAATTATATGATATGTATGCTGCATGTTGCATGTATTTGATGATGATTTGCATGTTGATTCCTTGCTTGTTGTTCCTTTTTCCTTTACTAAGCATGTTGTGATTAATGAGCTTTAATTAAAGAGTAATTTTGAGTGGATTTGATTGATGAATGAGAAGTATAGGAGAAGAAATAGAATTTCTCCGAGCTAAGTAAATAGAGAGAGTGAGGTTGGTAATCATATTAAAACATTTAAAAAGAGAGAATATCTATATATATTAATAAATTAAAAGTGTTTAAAAATAAACTATTTTAAAATATAAATAACTTCATTAAATAAAAATCTTCTCTAGTGTTCTACAATGTAAATATTTAAAAATTTAATTAACCCCTAATAAGTTTTTTAATACTTTAATTAAATAGATTCAAAAATTTTAATCTTTTAAAATTTAGAAAGTCTTAAGGAGATATTGTATGTATCCAGAGAAATTCCTTATAAAATGATTAAAAAAAACTTTTAAAATCTTTTTAAGTTCTTATAAATCTATTTTAAAACAAACAATTTCTTTTATAAAATTTAAAGAGAAATATTGATTTCAAAACCTAAGAGATATTTTTAATAGCACTTTATATTTAAAAGATTTAAGAGAAATTGTTTTAAAGTAAAAATCACATTTTAAAAATTCAAAACGTATTTTCCTAAAACTTTTGAGATTTTCCTTTAAAGAAATTTTCTCAAAGAATTTCCTTCTTGGGGAATCTTTTCTTCAAAGGATTAAAAAGTTGATATCAATCAATCTCTTTCAAAAAGATATATTTTAAAACCCTTGAGCTTTAGGGACGATATATATATATATATAT
>JXCR01147573.1:640055-653659 GCA_002079205.1 Phalaenopsis hybrid cultivar | reverse complement strand
TATATATATATATATAGTTTGCAGCTTCAGTTCTTTAACCAGCACAAGAAATTGATACTCCTCAACCCACCACCACTATAGCATTTGGGCTGGTGGCTTTCCCTTACTGTTTCCTTCAAAAAACCTAGAAGACCATGTCTATCTCTTGATTTGCCTCTTGGATGACTAACACTGCTAACATAGCTACAATCATTGCACCAAATTTATTTTTTTGTAGGACCAGATTAAAAACCATCACCTTAGTATATTGATGAGCAAATAGTTGCCTCCTTTCGACTTCTTCCGCATCGTGTTGGACATGGGGAGGCACGGTTCCCTTCTTTTTGTACACTCCTCTAGTTAGGATAAGCTAAATTCCTCAACTATTGGAGGATGATCCAAAGAAGAAAAACACTTTCCGTTCTTTAATTTTATTCTCGAGGTAAAATAGTTCAAACTTACCAGGTAAATCAAATTGAATGTAGCCGTATGGAATAACTATGAACAAATACATGTGAGAAAGGAGCTCCAGTGACCATGGAACCCTTGCTCACCAGTAGTAGATGTTGTATGCCATATGGGTAGCTATTGATTTTGGCTTAAATTAGGCCAAAATCATGTCATAGTGATTGAAAATTAACTGCAACTCATGTCAAAAGGAATTCGTAAGCACCATCTAAATTGATCTCTATAAAAGATGAGATGCCCTCCAAAAGGTTGGTTTCGTGATTATATACGTTGACAGCTCGTAGCTAAACAACATCATCAAAGATGTGAGTGACATGCAGTAGAGACACCTTTTCTAATGATTGGACAAAATTATTTGTCATTGGAATTGACCCAAAGAGTTGAGGTCAATACATCAAAGCCATTCAAATGAAGAGGAGGAGCAAAAAACTTAAAGAAGGAAGCAAAAGTGAAATAAAAAAGTGCAGAGCTAAAATTCAAACCTCAGGCGTTATATATAGATTTTTTGAAGGAATGAAACCATCATAAAAATCATACTTTGATTTTGAAAAATTGGATCACACCAACATGGTATTCAAGAGAGAAATATTTATAGAAATAAAAATCATTTTGAAGAATAATAAACCCAAAATTTTATTCATAAAGAAAATAGTTTGTAAGCGGTTCATCTACTACTTCGGCCAAGACAAGTCCTTGTCAAAGCATCTTCTTATATAACACTTCACCTGCAAATTTAAACCCATCTACATGGTTCTATTTGGCTTGGATCCAGAGCATTGAGAAAGTCTCCCAAATGTTCTCTAGCTCCAAACGAAGGGCCGCCAAATCCTTCCATAGTTTTTTTTATTTCTTCCTTCATGCACTTGGCAGCAACCTCCCCATGGGCACAAGAGGGTTGTCCATGTAGTTGACAACATTCTGCTCACTCCATTAAAGTAGGGGGGAACATGTAATTTTATTTAATGAGTCATTTCCTAAGAAAGTTTTCAATTTTCTTTTCTCTGCATGGGGCTTTGAACGTTGATGTAGATTTGAAGATTTAATTATTGAGTTAATCAAACGTGCATCAAAAGTAGTATATCACCTTGAAGGGTATAAATAAAACTTTATAATGGGTTTGATCAATTTTTGTTCTTTTCTCCATTTATTTTTAAAGGATTCGTTAGTTTTTCAGTCATCATTTACTTTCCTTTTTTGAATAATTCTCTCTTTCGAATCATGTGAATGATTAGAACAAGAGAGGAACTGGAAAAATAGGACATTTGACATAGATGGGCAAACAAGAGAAAGATTTTGGAGAACTTTCATGTCATAAACCTCGCTAGGATAGGATAAGCATATACGCCAGCTTCTAAATGATAGTTATTTCATAAGGGAATGCCCCGACGCTTTCAAAGCTCTCATTAAGCCACTAAGTTGAGAATGAGTCTCTCACAGTCCCACATGGGAAATAGTCTCATCGACATATGGAGCCTATAAAATAACCAAATCATCTTGATCAAAAATCCCAAAATGTTAAAGCACATCTGAGCCATAAGGTCAGAGGACAAATTGTTGTATTCCAAATGGGAAACAACTCATCGATAATCAGGTCATTGAGATGATACCAACAAAGGCAAAAGGAGTGATAATGCTTAAATCGATGGCCAAAGGAACAGAGGAGTAATCTCTAATAAGTAGAGGTAGCCAAGTCTGATCTTAAGCTACTACGACCCTATGTCTACTTAGTTGTGAAGGTAGTCAACCCAATGCATCCAGAGATCCCCGGTTAGCAATCAATGAATAGTGTCGTCCACCAGGATCTCCATAGCCCTAAGGTCGAAGGAAAAAAAACTTTGTTTTATGATTATCAGATGGAGCTCCAAAAGGTAGGATTTATACCTGCTGAAGTGGTGAGGATGTCACTGGAAAGAAGAGAATGGGGAGGTTCAAATACAAAGCTGAAATACTCTCAACAAAAGGACTTTCACCCCATCTAAGTCAAGAATCCTTCTAATGATCTAAGCGCACTAGACAACCACCTAAATAAAAATATATGCAGGTCCAGTCAAGTTGAAGAAGCACCAGAGCTTCTCCTTGAGACATGCATATGATTCAGTTAGCTAATAAGTCCTAATGAGGAGGCCATATTAAGTATGACTTGGGTAAGAGCCATGCTATGCAACTCATTTAAAACATGTAAAAAAGTAAAAGCAAATTTTTGAAAATCCTAACAATTTTAATCCTAAAATTTTGATTATTTCAATCTTTTATTATTATAATTTTGAGTAGAAAGTTTATAAATTTAGGGTCCTTAATGAGCCTAGAATATAATTTTTGTATCATCCCAGATAAATCATAAAGAAATAATGAAAACAATCTAGGAAGTAAACATGCAATAGAGAGTAAAACATGCCTAAATATATAAGAAAGATCAATGTTGATGGTGTTGACCTCACTTTTGTTGAGGTCTAGTCTTTCTTCCTTAGAAGCCTAATATCTAGGCATATGACTTTTCTGTTGACTATCCTAAAGAACTATTAATGGAACCCTACCCCATTAGAAATTCTAAATACTTCTTTACTCTTCTTAGAGTTCCACATGTTGGCCTTTTAGCCCCAATTTCACCCAAAATCCCCAATTTTTGCTTTTTAGCCCCAAACTTTCCCAAAATTAGCTGAAACCCTAAAATTCCAAAAAAAGACCCAAATTCTCAAATTTTATCCAAAAATAATATCAAACCACTCAAATTGCCCAAAATAAAGACCCAAATTCTCAAATTTTATCAAAAAATAATATCAAACCACTCAAATTGCCCAAAACACCCCAATATTTCTAAAATACCCCGAAAGTTCCCAAAAATAACCTAAATTCCCTTCATGTCCAAAAAATTCCCAAAACCTCCCAAATCATTCCAAACCCCTCCTCAATCAATCCTAATCACACATTGGACCCAATTTGAACAAAATAACCAATTTTGACCAAAATCCTAATTTTACGACCAAATTACCCTAATTAACCCCCCAATTTCACCAAATTTATTTCAAACTCTCCAATTTTCAAATCCAAATCAAATTTCATCATATCCCAACCAAATGCAAACCAAATTATAGCCCAAGTGAATCCAATTTCATGTCCAAATCCCAAGTTGAATCCAAATGCCCCAAAATTGCCCTAATTTCAAATTTCCACAAAATTGAACCCCCCCTGCCCATTCCATTCCACCAAATTCACTTCCTACACTCTTCATAACATTCCCCTAGAACAAATTGAACCCTTAATTTTCTAGACACAAACTCAAATCTAGCTTAAATCCAATACAAACCAAAACCCCCAATTTTCCCCCAAAATCCAAATTTCTTTAAATTGAACTTCATAACCTCCCAATTTCAATCCAATTAATACCAAATTCCTCATAACCATCTTCTGCACCAATTTAGCAAATCAATTGACCTAAATTCAAGCTCCGGACAAGGCTAAACCCAAGTCCAAATTAAACCCCAAGTTTTGAACCCTAAGCCTAAACTCACTTTCATTTGTTCCAGCCCAAACTTGGTCACCACAACCACAATTTAGACGCTTAGGATCAGCCTAGACCCACCTAGCCCAGCCTAATGGTGCCATGGACCAAGGTTCCCTGAAATTAAGGGATTTATTTTTTAAATTGGCTAAACAAATAGGATCCTTCCCACTAAACTTCCCAAGCCCCCAAACCATCACAATTAAACTCCCCTAGCTACCTTGACCAAGAAAGCTAACAGCTCAACCCTAGCCGGCCTGCCTAATGGCCAAAAAACACCATGTCTGAGAGGTCCCAAATAGTTCAAACCCAAAATTGGGACTCTCTAATATGGCTCAACCCCATTGGACAATTGCGTCATTTATCTCTCCACATAAGTGTCCTCTCTGTCCCCCCTGGTTTGCTCTGGTGGCAACCATGGCTCCCTCTATAAAATGAGCACCCCTCACGACCAAATGGAGAGATCATCCAATTACTTAGAGATGCTCTATCAAAATCTTTCCAAAACCTCTCCAAGCCTCTCTGAGTTCAATCCCACTATCCTCATCAATCCATAGCCACTGTTTCTCTGGAATTTTGAGCTCAAAATCCATGACATTTTATATCATTCCACAAAACTTCACCAAACTTCAAATTAGCTCACCCTTAAGCTTCCTCAGACTAAAAGAGAAAGCTTTCCACTAAAAGCCCCATCCTTTGAGCCTTCTAACCCACTTCTAGACCAAGGTCGCACCATCTATTAGTTAAATTCATTCTTAGACTCTATATCATAAGAAAGCAACACTTTGAGGAGGCTTGTTGGACTCTAATGAAGCTTCCACAAGCACCCAATTGAGGCCTTACCTCTTGGGCAATGGAATATTTCAAAATCTCTAATTTTAGGCTCAGTTTCATTGATTGTGAATAAATTGGACTTGTGTTTCATGCTTGATCAACCGTATACACATTGACTAGATGAAGCTATATGAAAAAATCTCATGTGATTTGGTTGAGCATCGAGCAAGATCAAAATGTTTGTGTGGACGGTTCTCGGTTTAGAACAGATGGGGACGATGAATGGATGATGTCATCTATTTGCGCATGTTTTGATCCAATGATGGAGGAGTCGGACGAGAGATCTGTTCATAAAGTGTAGGCCGAGTTAATGCTGATACGAAGGTGGTGTCAAATGGGAGCACACCGCATGGAACTTCGAAGCTGCCTAGGATGGGCAGGCCGCCACGTGGATAAGTAGAAAATTAGAGCATTTTTATTTATTTAAATTATTGAACTTTAAAAATCTATAACCTTGTGTAGAAAATTCATAAAAATAAAACAAAAATACTTTGTTGCCCAGTGAACATAGGAGAAAATTATGAACTAAAAATAAAAGTATTTATTAAGTCGTTTATTTTTAATTAATTAAATGCTCCAGAGAGTATTTTAATTATATTTAATTAAATATTAGTCACCATGGCTTTAAATTTGGAGGGTTTGTTCCACATGAGATTAGAAGTGTTCTCTGATTTTTTTAAAATCAAAGAGCACCTCTAACTATAAAACCCCTAATTTTCAAGGTGAAGTCCCTAATTTTGCTTAAAATAATTATATAAATTAAAATAAAATTTATAAAAACAAGGGATTTGTTTTGGTAGGTTCCATGTAGCCAGAGGACTCTAGAAAAAATATAAGAGGGGTTTGAATAATTATGTACATTATCATGGCTAATTAAATAATTAAATGTCATAAAAATTAAAATAAATATAATATAGCCAAAAAAAATTATAAAAATTGTTTCATACTGTAAATAATGATCATTTGAACCTTCTATAAAAAATTAAAACCCATTTGAAATATATTTAATATCATAGTTTAATTTTTAAGGTAAATGAGATCTTTGCATTAAAATAATTATAATAAATAAAATATAATTAGGAAAAATTATGAAAAGTTATTTTAAGTGTTGCTTGTGATAAGGGGCACCTAAGAAAAATAAAATTGATATTAAAATAAATAGTTCATTTTTTAGCTATTTTTTAATTTTAAAATAATCAAGATAATTTAAAATCACAAAAAATATAAAAATGCATTAAAATGTTCCAAAATGTTCCCTGGTCACCTGAGATCCTTTTAAATGTTTTTCCTAATTTTTCTAATGTAGTTATGTATTTTTAAATGTTAAAAATGTATTTTTCTTAAATATTTCATTTAAAAAAATTATAATAAATAAAATAAAATTATAAAAATGAAAAGTTTATTTATCTAAGTTCTCTAAATTAGGGAAATTTATGAAAAATATAAAAAGTATTTTTGGAAATAAAATTATGTTTTCTATTTAATTAATCACTAAAATAAAAAAAAACAATTATAATAATTAACATATAATTCAAAAAATCATGAAATTTAGTCCAAGTGGTCCTCTATCCTAGGTAAACCTCCAATAATTTTTCTAAAGACAGAAACTTTATCTTGAATAATTAAATGAATTAACATTGAAAATCTTTATTTTTGAATAAAAAGATTTATATAAGTTAAATAAAGATAAGAAAGTCATAATTTCACCTCTAATATTTTAATTGACCCATGAGTGTAGTACCTTAAAAGTTTCAAAGTCATTTGAGTTCAATTAAATGAGTTATGAAGTGGAAATGCTTTAGAGGCTTAATGGTAATATTGGAATTTTGTTACCTAATTAAATTTTAGGCTAAGTTAAATGGATAATGGGTAATTTTGATCATAATAAACTTCTTTAAATGATAGAAACATGAAGGGTTAAAAGGTAAAAACCAATTTGTCAATTTTCTACAATAAGGATAAAATTGTAATTTTCTTAAATTATTGTGAATTGGAAGTTAACCTAATCGGATGATCTTAAAGTTGTGGGCTTGAGATAGAAAGATAATAACTTACTTATTTGAAGCCCCTAATTGTTGATTAAATGATAAGTGTGATCTTTTAATGAGAATTAAATTTCATTTAATTTAAAATTTTGATTATTGTAAATCTACCATGCAGATTGGATTTAAGGGGCCTAAGGGCCTAGTAGTGATTTAAGCTTGATTTGGACTTGTTTAATAAGATTAGAAAAGAGGAACATAATTAATCATGAAAAACTTTAGCACTACAAGTTTGACTTTAAATGTAGGTCCAAGATCTTTAATGACTTGAGTTTGCCCTTATGGGCATCCATTTATATAACTCTTAAATAAAACATCAAGTGAATGTATGAGTACCCCGCTCATGGGATGATTAAAATATTAAGGTTCATTGAGCACATGGTAGAATAAATTATTGAATTTAAATTTAACTTCGGATGATTAATTGAACAATATGATAAGTCCAAATGAACTCAAAACGGTTCTAAAGTTGTTTAGAGTCGTGCCCGGAACACTTTTGTGATCTTTTAGATATTGTGAAGGACAACTGGACTTATTATTCTTTGCTCAAGAAAATCATCCTTTAGAACTTTTAGGGACCCGCCAAGTTATGCCTCAGGACCTAATAGTTCACCTAAAACAAATGGATATAGTTAATATGCAAAATCAGATTGGAAAAATTGGAGCAAGAAATGCTTATAATGATGAGTATAAGTAGAGGAAAGTTCAACATGATATAGCTTTTGAGGAAGCTATGGTTAGATATCTTAGGGGTGAATCCAATGTGGAATTTCTAACTTGCCCCTACTTTACTCCTTACGCTCCTATTCATGATGAAGAAGAAGAAGATGATGTTGATGATGATGATGAGGAAGTCTATGAAGATTGATGTTTTTAAGAGTTTAGTTTATTTGTTTGGTTGTGTCTTTGTCTATTATGTTGATTGGAAGTTATTTGGTTATCATTTGAAACTGATGTTGTAAAACTTTCATTATGTGTTGTGAACTTAAAACTGTAATAGAAACTATAGATTTTTAATTTTTCTGCATGTTTAGTATTTTTTAGTTTCTGTTTCTATTTTTAATTCTCATCAAATTCTTTAGAATATATTATGTTTGATTTAATGCTTTAAAGCCTGTATGTATTTTTAAAGTTAGTACATACAGTATAAAAAAGCCCAGTTTTATAGTTAGAAATCCTCTACAAGTTAGTTTTATTTTCATGCATTTACTCTTTTCTTTCACAAAATCAATTTTTTACTAAAGCATTTTTGAATTACTTAAAAAGTCAAGTTTGGGGAAAATAAAATTTTCTTTAAAAAAGAAGTAAACTAAATTTTATTTGTCCTCAATTAACTATATTTTTAAAATTAATTTAATATGACATGGGATATTAATATTTAAATTTAAATGAATATACTTATGTTTACAAAATTTATAGTAAATTTAGGTAAAAAGTTTTTAATAATAAAGGTCAATTCTAAAGTTAAAGATATTTGGTACGATAGGATAAAATTATGTTTTTTCTATTTAAAGTAAAGGAAATTGTATTTTTTGAAGTGTTAAGAATCTTAGAGTTTCATATAAAAAGAAAAGAATGAGACTTTATGAAAATCATAAACTAATATGAATTTATAAAGTAAAGAAAGGTAAGGGTTTTGACTTTAATAAGAGGAAAGTTAAGTTCAAAACCATTAAAGGCTATCTAGACATAGTAATCCTCAATTAAAAAAAATTAAAAGAAAAGAAAGGATTGAAAAGATCCTAAAAGTAAAAAAAAAAAAAAAAGAAAGAAGAAAAAAAAAAAAAGAAAAAGGAGTAAGGAGAAGCTTGAGGAGATGCCTAATCAAAAATTGGCTTCACTTGAATCAACTTTAGGAAAAGGCTTTATTACATTTTCCTAACTTATATTGGAGTATTAGTAGCATTATTAGTAAAGTTTTCATGAAGTTCTTTTTTCATATGAAAATTTTAAGTATCCTTGATATAACAAAATGCAATTCTTCTTGAAATGAACGGATATTCAGAAATCTTAAAATTGATTACTAAATGCTCTTAGACTTGCAGTTTGAATCTAAGTTATTAAAGGTTTTTCTTAAATTTTATTATTTTATTTATTAAATTAAAGTATAAAAGTTATAAGTTAATCTCTATCCTAAGTCATATGCTTTTATGAAGTAAAAGTGTCACTTGAGGATAAGTACCATTTAAGTTTGAGGGATTTTGATACACCAAAATAATATGTAGTTTTAAGTATATATTTTATGCTTATTTTTTGTGATATTACACTTTAAAGAATGTTATTTTCATGTTTTTGTTACAAGTATATCAGTTTTAGGTATTTGGAGCAAAAGTAGCAAAAAAGATGAAAATTGGAGCCAAAACAACGAATTTTGGGATTCTGGTGCAAGGTGGCCAAAATTGAAAACAACGCAGTCTTCAGCAAACTGGAGCATGATGTGCCAGATTGGTGCCAGATGCACCATTTGACAGAGAGCTAGCACAATATGAGAGATTTGAGAGATTTCTTCTTCATTATACTTATAAGAGAAAATTGAGACTGCTTGTGAAGAGAGAAAGGCTTGAAGAGAAGTTCTATGGATTTGCTTGGGAAGGATTGTGAGATAAGTCTTTTGTTTTGTAAACTTATTTTTATATATGAAATCCATATTTTATCGTATCGTTCTCATAAATTCTGAGTAGTCTTCTTTATCCTTCTCCCTCCTTTGAGATATGGTTTTGTGAAGAATTGATTTTATTTTATATGGTTTTAAATGTCAATAATTTGTGATGATTTGAACTCCGATTTTCATTTACTTTTTGAGCTGGTCAATCAAAATGTTAAAATGTGTTGAGAAACATATGTCCCGAAAGGGCTATGATTTATACAATATGGGGAGAATCACATTTGATTTCATGGGAGAGTATGTCATCCATATAGTTGGGTGCAAATAAATAGGGAAATATACTTTTTTGGATGAATAATTGGAAATTTTAAAGTGATAGATTAAAATCCCTAATTTAGTCCAGTTGATTGGAAACTGATGAGAGATTGTTAGCCCTCAGTTGAGGCAGTAGTGGGTGCTCTAGAGTGGCAGCCGGTATCCTCCAAGCCTAACCGTGGAATTAGGGACCAAATTTTGGATTAGTCAATGTTCTTTATACACTCGAAAGATGGTAAAAAATAGGATTGCTCCTATTTGGCACAAAATAATATATATATTTTTTCAAATGATTTTAATTTCTTCACAATCCATATATTCATTGTAAAGGGGAAGGATGCTTTCTTAAATTTGAACTTTCCATCACAAAAACTTTTTTAGTTTTCGTAAGTTTACTTTTGAAAGTTTAGAATCTAGTTTAGTTAATTTTGTCTTTCATCTGTATTTTAATTATCATTCACTCTAGTATTTAATTTTCAACTTTCGCGCTTTGCTTTTTGTAGTTTTAAAAAATTGTAGTATGCATTATAATCTTAAAAAAAATTTTATAGGCATTTCCAACTTATCTATGGGATCGATATCTAAGACTCCATTAGAGCCCTTTATTACTTGAGCGATACATATACTTGCGTTATTTTTAGAAAGGATTTGGCAGTTTAAAGATTTTTAAAAGATAAAAATATTTTCATAGAAGTTATTTTTGTTGGGATTAATTTGCATATTTATTATTGTATCTACTGTGTTTATTTTATAATATTAAAAAATATTTGCAAAATTAACCCGCTAAATCCACCCACAACACAGCGCGCGTAGGAGGGCTCTGTGATTTCTCTTTTTCTTAAGGAGGCTGTGAATGGACACAGAGGGATGCCTAATCACCAAAGACATCAAACATCTATAAGGCATTGAGTAAGCTCATATTGACCTCACTTTTGTTGAGGTCTAGACTTTCTTCCTTAGAAACCTAAAATCTAGCCATAAGACTTTTCTGTTAACTATCCTAGAGGACTAGTAAAGGAGTTCTACGTTATTAGAAATTCAAGACACTTTTTTTACTTTTCTTGAAGTTCCACATGTTTGGTTTTGACCTCTAGCACTTAGAAGGATGAAATAAACATGGGGGAGCTCCACAGGAGTCCCCATAGGACTGTTTGACCTTAGGGTTAGCCCAGGGTAGTGTGGTCTTGGTCAGTCTTGCTCAGACACACTTACTCACTTTTACTCTCAACCTAAAACCCTAAACCAAGAATGATTAGGCTGATTCCCCTAATCATTTTAGATTCATGTCAATGGTTCCCCAAATCCTTAGCCTTTGGATAAGATGGCTAGAAACAACACATGGAGAATCCAAAATAAGGTTCCCTTGGACTCATGGAACCATAAGGGTAATTTTGTGATTAGCCTCCTAATTAAAACCTGATCTTGATTCTCTTTATAGGTGCTAATGCGATCTATGTTATTATATTCTTAATTTAATTAATTATAATTCTTACTTTGCAATAATGGTAATTTTGGAATTTTAGAATTTTGATGCCATAATTAAATTTTAGGATTAATCAAAGGGTAAATGAGAAACTTTGATCATAATAAACTTTTTTTTGGATGTCTGAAACATAAAGGTTTAAGAGGTAGAAACCAACTTGTCACCTTTTCATAATAAGGGTAAAAGTGTAATTTTTTTAAATTATTGGGACTTGGGAGTTAACCTGATTGAATGATCCTAAGGTTGTGGGATTAAGCTAGAAAGATAATAACTTATTTATTTGAAGCCCCTTTAATTGGTGATTAAATGATAGGCATGATTTTTTATGAGAATTAAATTCACTTAAATTAACATTTGGATTATTACAAATCTACCCTAAAAATGGGATTTAAGGGCTTAGTAGTGAATTAGTATTGATTTAAACTTATCTAATGAGGATTAGAAAAGAGGAACATGATTAATTAATGAATAACCTTAAACACTACAAGCCCAACTTCAATTGTAGGTCTGAGATCCTTAATGACTTGAGCTTGCCCTAATGCGCATCCACTTACATAACATTTGAATAAAATGTCAAGTGAATGTCCGAGTACCCTGCTCTTGGGATAATTAAAGTATTAAGGTTCATTGAGCACACGATAATATAATTCACTGAATCTAAATTAATATCAGATGATTAATTAAACAATAAGTCCAAATAAACTCGAAATAATTCAAGAGGTTTAACAAGTTGTCTAGGGATACGCCCCGAACACTTGCTATTTTTTGGATATTTTGAAGGACAATTGGACTTATTATTCTTTGCTCAAGTAAGTCACCCATTAAAACTTTTAGGGGCCCACCATGTTATGCTTCGGGACCCGATAATTCACCTAAATCAATATAAATGCCCTACAATACTTATCCTATATTAATTGACCCATTGCTCAAAGATTTGAGTCTTCTCTAAGGTATTTAAATCTTTGTGAGCAACAGAGAATATTTGTTTTGCCACATATGGATCATCAAACTTGTGTAAGTCTGAGGTGTAGGTGGCTAAGTCATTGACGAAAATGTTAATGTGTGTTAAAACGACAGATACGATGTGGGATTTTAGTATAGTTTCTCCTACCTTAAGAAACTTTGATAAAAGGAGAGGATAAGGACCGATGGTAATATTCAACAAATCTTGAGGAGATAGTTGCCCCTAATACTATTAGGTTGCTTATAACCCTAGCTCAATCAAAGTAATTAACCTGTGGACTACACTACTTTGCAAAGTAATTATAAAAATAAAATTTCTTTGCCTGTTAAGGTAAACTTTACATGCATGCAAATTAAATTTTAAAAAATGAAAATTTATAAAGGTCCACAATTAATCACTTGGATTGAGGGTAGGACTACCCTCTGTAGATTATCAGGTTGGTAGCTCTCACTTAAGGTCGGCAAACACACAGTCCAGCTCTGAGCCCCCACCTTTACCAATGTATTACATTTAGTCATGATCTTTTATATGTAACTACGTGTGTTCTTTTACTCGCTCATGTTTTTCTAAGATTCATTTTTTCCAATTTTTTTAGTATTGGATGCTCATGTTTGTTTTCCTACAATTCATTTAATTCTACAATTATATACTATGTTTTATGATGCTAACCATGCAGTGGTAGCAGTGGCCCAGGTACACATTTATGTTTTAAGCAATGCAATTTTACCTACTTACTTTACAACATTTTCTCACTTGCATTTATTTACTTTATATGTAAAACTATACCAAAACTAAAAATTACCAAACCTGTTTTCAAACTTAAAACAACATCTTTTTCAATACAAAAAAGGCATAACTCGTCTTTTTGAATTTATGACAGTCCCTTAGATGAGATAACCTACAGTTGCTAACGAGACCTCCATAGTTTAAATGAGTTTAACCACTTATTTATACTAAGTGAAATCAAAAGAAAATAGTGGTACCAGAATAAGAGAACCGTGGGGTTCTAACCGGTGTCGCTCTAGTCAACTTAACCTCCCCCCATAATACTTGAACAAAAATAAAACTAAAACACTTAAACAAATATGATAAAATATTTTGAACTTTGAACCTGGAGTTGTCACTTTGACGAGGAGTTTTGAAGCTAACTCTGTGGACAACATGACAAGGTTGTACAGAAGAACAACTTCAAGAGAGCAAATCGATCAACAACAGCAAATCTTTTCTTAGAACTAAGTAACAAGTCATAGGACTTCGAGGTAGCTCGTATAGTATGACATAAATTCTCACCTTATCTTTAGGCTGTCACATCTATTTTTGGGTTTGGAGTTGCCCGTTGGAAGTTGTCGGCCGCCAAAAAGCGAAGTCTCGTCGCCTGCTTTGGAAAGGCATTTAATTTACATATATATATATAT